>ML279576.1:22033-52212 GCA_005239495.1 Nicotiana undulata
GGTTTTGAACCGTCCCCCTTGTCTTTTCCAGACCCCCCCCCCCCCCAAGGCATACAGAACTATTTTAGTAGTGTTAGAAATCGTATCAAGGGTAAAGTGAATCTGACCTCCTCATGGTCAAAATTCCCTCCATAATGATATACGAAATCCTATGGTTGGAGGATTTACCGGTATTGCTGTTAAGGTTAACCAAAGGGATGTCTAGTTAAAGTAGTGGCTTCGAGTTCTCATTTAGCTTATGAATGGTCCTGTATTTCTTAAGAACTGTAATAGATGTTATTAGTATAAAATCGCACTGAAAATATGAATCTGACCCAATGGTCAAGTTTATCCCGAACAAAAGTGCTCAAATGTTTGTGAGCGATTGTCTAGTTTCAAAATAGCATCAAGAGAACTGAACTTGACCCCTCCCCAATGGGCAGATCCATTCTCTGTTGATGCATAAGGGCTCAATTTAGTTCAAGACTAGATGGCAACTGCAGGTCTGCACAGAAGCAACCATCAACTTCTAAATTAATTCTTAGTATCTTCTTTTTGTTTTGTTAGAAAGTCTCTTTTAGAGTACGAATGATGTAATAGCAAGTTTATCAGATCATGTACATATTTATTTTGGTATTGTAATAAATAGGACTGGACATTATGAATCTGATCCTCAAGTTGTCTTTCCTTCCTATTAACGTGACAGCCCAAGAAGTTTTAATTTATATTTTTCTGTGATTTTAAACACCCATGTCCTATTTTCTGTTATTTGTTTTAGTATGGCATGCAACGATTAATATGAATTTGAGAACACTTTCTTATTTTGCGCTTCAATTGGTGTAACTTATCTCAAACCCGTTGATATTCTTTATACGGGAATATTATGTCCCAAAACAGCATTGTTTAGTGGTTAAAAAGATAGTAATTATCCCAATTTGATTCTGATTTTTACATTAAAGTTTATGGGTAGCTATTCATGCTAGTATCCTTGATTAGTCATGCTTGGCTAAATTGTCTAAACCACCTATCTTACGAAATAACCAAATTAGGATGGCCTAAAGTGATCAAATCGGGATAAAATTAGGCCATAGCCCAAGTCCAAATTTGATTAAGGAACATAAAGTGATTCCCATAATTACCTAAAAATGTCTCTTTAGATTAGTCCCATGTGACTTGACTTAGGAATTCACATTAGGGATATTGAAACTCAACCCCTTATTTGATTTAGGTAGCACTTAGATTTAGATAATAATCAGTCATCAAAGTATACGTTACACGTAACTTTGCATGAAAACAACTAAAATATAAGTACCTTTTTCTCAAAAATGTGTATACGTTTACGTAACACAAATAAGACTAAAATGAACACCCGTCAAGACACTTTTAGGAACGAATTTCTAAAAATTATTGGAATTACGTACACGCCCGCGTGGCGTGATTCCGGTTTCTTTTTTACAACAAAACAAAAATACGCGCTTGCGCAACTTTATCTATCTCATTAAATGAGTTCAGTGTCGAGAATTGTGTACACGTCCGCGTGACATGATTTTTTTCAGACGCATCTTAAACTCTACGGGTTTACGCATACGTGGCCCGTCTCAAAAGAACTCTTTGAATACAATAGAATAATAAAAGCGGTAAAGATATAAAATGCACATAGGTATAAAAGCGGTAATTAAACAGTCTAGGCCAAGTTTAATCATTAAGCGACCGTGCTAGAACCACGGAACTCGGGAATGCCTAACACCTTCTCCCGGGTTAACAGAATTCCTTACCCGGGTTTCTGGTTCGCAGACAATTTAAACAAAGTCAAAACTTCCTCGATTTGGGATTTAAAATAAACCGGTGACTTGGGACACTATAAATTATCCCAAGTGGCGACTCTGAATAAATAATTAATCCCATTTCGATTATTGTCATTTTAATTAGAAAAACTCCCTTATTACTCTTAGCGGGTGAAAAAGGAGGTGTGACAATCACCAACATAGCAACCACACTGAAAATGTTCGAACAGAGAAAAGTGTGATTTTGGTCTCGCCATGGCTGAAGGTTGATCCACTTTCTATGGATCATAGGTTCTCTTGAAGGAAATATACATACCACTTGCATATCTTGGAGATTGGGAATAATCCTTTGTTAAATGAGAAAAGTCAACACAAGATAATTTTAATCACATGTTCTCTTGTAGGAAATTTACATGCATCTTGAATATTTTCGAGATTTGGGATGAGATTCCTTCTTAACGAGCAAAGTCAAAGCATGATAATCAAGGCACCTAAATTCCATATGAAATTTATGCCGTTTCATTACAAATGAGGGGAATAAACTAATGCCGACTAGTACAAAGTTGATGAAATGCAGAACATGTCTAAGGATAGAATTAGGCCTCTGTAAGAGAACATGTTGACTTAGGAATATTTTAAGAACAGCTTGAAATTCAGAATATCAGCAAAACAAAAAAGGAACTCTAGTCCAGAAATTTTGCTCCTTTTCATTTCTAGATATTTCCTTATTAAGAAAAATCAGAGCTCTTTTTGTTTATCATTTTTTCTGTAGTGGATTTCAGGTTGTCAAGTCAATACTTATGGCCAAGTTGGAGATTCAAATTCAGACAAGGAAAACGGTAAGGCCCTCAACTCCTACCCCAGACCACCTTCGGTTCCTCAAGCTTTCATTGTTTGATCAGCTGGCTCGTCGTATCTATGTACCAGTACTACTCCACTACTTGCCGAGCAGTGAATGGAACCGGGCAGAAAACACTGAAAGATATGATAAGCTGCAAAAATCTTTGGCTGAGACCTTAACCAAGTTTTACCCTCTAGCTGGAAGATTTAGAAAAGATGACCTCTCAATTCACTGCAATGATGAAGGTGTTGAGTATGTTGAAACCAAAGTCAATGCGATTCTCGCTGAATTCCTCCACGTAGGACCAAATGTTGAGCTTTTGGATGACCTTCTTCTGAAAACAGATCTGTCATCAAGTCCATTACTTGGAATCCAAGTAAACATATTCGATTGTGGAGGCCTAGTCATTGGAATACAAATTTCTCACATCGTGGCGGATGCTTTCACGTTAGCAACATTAGTCAAGGAATGGGCACATATTAGCCAAACAGGGAAGACAACAGGCTGTCTCTCAAGTTTCGGCCACTTGCAACCGCTCTTTCCGACAAGATTGCTATCAGTACCTCACCTTTCACCACCTTCCAACAGAGGCGCTAAGATTGTCAGAAAAAGGTTTGTGTTTAATGCTTTGGCAATAGCAAGGCTGAAAGACAAAATTGGCTCAAGTGCCACATTCACAAAACCTACTCGAGTGGTGGTTGTTATGTCGTTAATATGGAAGGTTCTAGTGGGCATTTCCACAGCCAAACATGGACATTCAAGGGACTCTACTTTATTCTTTCCCATAAATTTGAGGGGAAAATCAAATTTACCATCTTCAGAACATGTTCTAGGGAATTTCTTGATGTCTGGAATTGCTATTCTCGAGGCAAACAAATCAAGAACAGAGTTGAATGATTTTGTTAACTTGGTAGGAAATGCATCAAGGGACACATGTGTAGGCATTGGTAAGGTAAGCATCAATGATATTACCTCTATGGTTGTTAAAAATAACACAGAATTTTCAAACAAGTTTGGCCAGAAAGACAAGATGGACATTTATGCTATGACTAGTTGGTGCAGATTCCCCTGGTATGAAGCAGACTTTGGCTGGGGAAAGCCATTCTGGGTGAGCTCTGTGGATCGATCTATGGAATTAATTAGTCTGTTTGACACAAAAGATGGTGATGGAATAGAAGCATGGTTAGGTTTGAATGAGAATGATATGGCTGAATTCAAGAGAGACCCTGACATTTTGACATATTGTCCTCCACCACTTCAGAAGTAGCATTTGATTCCTTAAATTGGATAAAATGAAACCACATTTGTCCAGTTGAGAATTGTTTATGGTCTGTAACTGGTGTTCCAAATTTTAAGTGTTCTCTTGCCCGGATATGACTTCCACCTAACGCATGGAAAGGTATCAGCGTTATCACAAAAGGTATTCTGTGCAATGAAATTTTAACTATGATTAAATCATTTGACCGTAAAACGATATATACTCTCGACATAAATAACTACTTTTCCCCGCGTAAGGTGACCACTTCCAATTTGTGGCATCCAATTCTAACCAATGACCAACTTTTAAAGAAAGTCCCCTTTGTGTCCCATTTCTTTTTCCTTACTGTCTTTTCTTCTCTTGGCACATATATAGATGATCAATTCTTGGCAACAAAAAGAGTAAGTGCTCTTTAAACTGAAAGTGAAATAATTCTCCACTGAAGCCTATTTACCAACACCTTTTAATTTTCAAAATACCAATATGCTGCTGCATCATCTTTGGGCAACTTTAAGGCTCAGCTAATTAAACACCTAGTACTTATTATCAGCAAAAGGAATCAAACCAACATTCCATCATGTTTAAATTGCCAACAATGACTCACTAACAACAAGTTGCTACCAACATCCATCATGTTTAAATTCCAAATACATTCTGCAATGCAAGAAATACATATGCTTTCAATGTCTTTTTCCTCCTTTTCACTAACCCTTGAGATGGGACCAAGGACAAAGTGAATCGCGTTACTTTCTTATCAATGCTAATATACATTTAAGGACAAGAAGAATGTCCGTCCACATACATAATCTTCACCAAGAAATCATTATTCCATTAAAAGCAGCAGTACGACTATGACTAAGATATGAAATATTATTTGGTATGGTATCCTGAGTTTGCATCCAGGTGATTGCTATGTCTCCAGCAAGTTGTTCACCAACAAGAACATCTTATCAGTTCCCAAGCCTAGAAACATTAATCTGTTATGAATTCTATACAGTAGAAATATTCTCCACGCTTGGTTTACCATTTGTTGTGCTGGTGCTGGTGCTGGTTGCAGGGCTGGTGCTGGTTGCAGGGCGAATAAGGTCCAACCCATACACATGGCCCATTTTAGCACGTTTTGTTTCCAGATATTTCTTGTTTTCTTTTGTAATGGGACACAGAAGTGGGACCCTACCAGAAATTGCCAAACCATAACCCTTAAGCCCTCTATATTTTGCAGGATTGTTTGTCATCAACTTCATGGTTCGAACACCAAGATCCCTCAACATCTGCAGAAGGATACAAGTTTAGCTTTGCTATATGATACGTAGATTTACATACAATTTACAGCATGATGCAGAAAGAGCTCATATGTACGCCAGATTTTTTTTTATAGAAAGTACCTGCGCACCAATCCCATACTCTCTTGAATCAACGGGCAAACCAAGCTCTTCATTTGCTTCGACAGTATCACGTCCAGCATCTTGTAAATTATAAGCGCGAAGTTTGTGACCCAAACCAATTCCTCTACCCTCATGACCACGGAGGTAAACCAAAACCCCCCTGCCAGCAGCCTCAATTTGTTGCATTGCAAGCGCCAGCTGGTTCCCACAGTCACATCTGGCTGAACCGAATATATCTCCTGTGAGGCACTCTGAGTGTACCCGGACAAGAATATCTTGGCCGTCTCCAATATCTCCCTGTTCATTCCACAAAATCGTCCAAAATCAGTCCCAAACAGGAAACGAACTTTGCCAATCAGATATTACCATAGTTTGCATTAATATAAATTTGCTACAAGGATGCCAAACTGTAAGATGGTGTAAGATTGCACACGTGCTCTTCCCCTTCACAATTAAGAAAAAAGATGGAACCTCATGTTTCTACTAGATATACCTAGTTTTGTGATTACTGCTGAAGATAGATGAGAGAATATCCCCAAAGGTGCTCACCTTAACCATAGCAATGTGCTCAATTCCATCTATTATTGACTTGAAGCAATGGGCAGTGAATGGGCCCCACATAGTAGGTAATCTTGCAGCAGAAGCATGCTCTACCAACTGATCTCTTTTCCTCCTATATCTGTAAAAGGAAGTTCTTGTCAGATGATATACCAAAAATTTAATGTAGTAGAAACTAGTGGAAGAGGGGCTAAAAGAATGCTTGCTTTCAAGCAAACTGGTTTGCTGAACAAAGCAAGGACAACGAAAGTCACATCTAACAAATTTTAAGATATTAGTGCAGCTAAATGTAGACCAAAAGGGGGGAAAATCAAAAGTAGACTTCTTATTCAACATAAGGAACTATTGACTTAAGGGGGAACTGACTGATGTAAAAGCAGGGAAAAGAACATTCTTAGAAGTTGTTTAGTTAGAAACATAATGTGGATTCATAGCAAGGAAGCTATTATAGCTTGGTGCTCCTGGCTATCAAAATAGAACTTTAACACAGCTCTTGGTTTCTCTCAAGGGATAAGGGGCATGAACTTTTGCATAATTTCTTATGCAGTTAGGATGAAAGAAAGATGAAGCTAAAAAGAAAATAGATCCAGAATAAAAATAAAAAGAAGCTTCTCACTTCAGAACCATCAGAAGTATCTAGTCATCACGTTACAGAAGGACAAAACAATAAAGCACCAAGGAATTATTCAGAAACAACGATTCCTAATGAAATCAGAAGGAGATCTGCTAACTACCTGATTAAATCAGCAACTGATATGATCTTCAAGTTATGCTCTTTTGCAAATTGACGAAGCTTAGGCAATCTGGCCATGGAACCATCTTCATCCACAATTTCGCATATTACTCCAACGGGGTCTAAGCCAGCTAACATGGCTAGATCCACAGAAGCTTCAGTATGTCCAGCTCGTTTTAAAACCCCACCTGACCTGTATTTCAAAGGAAAAATATGACCTGGTCGGTTGAAATCCTCAGGCTTCGAATCTCCGGACGCAAGTGCCAGTACTGTCGTTGCTCTATCTTGAGCAGAGACCCCTGTAGTTGTTCCATTTTTTGCATCCTGTGTGATTGTTTTACCATCAGTACTCCATACGTATCAATTTAAGAGGATACTACTAGACTAGGATGCTAAAAGGACAACCAGCAGCAAGAGGAAGCACACACGAGGAATAATTCTCAAAAAGTCTTTTGACTCAGAATCCCAGTAAGAAATTAAATGCTAGCAGTAAATGTTTGTAAAAAACGAGCCTTAAGTATGTTGGTTTACATGTTTGCCATTAACAAATGTAGAAGTAAAACAGAGAAGACAAAGATAGTTGTACTCCACACAGCTGCAAGAATTGCAAGACCAGATCCTTAAAATATCCCGTGGGGAAACACAGTATTCCGGCATTGACTGGGAGTTAAAGTTACTGCATTTAGGAAAGTGGTAAGCAAAGAAGGCATGCTTGCATACACAAGTTAAACGTAAATTTTAGAATTTCTGTTCTCCTCATCTCTCAAAACAGAACAAATCCACTGTGATTCATTTGATATGTTAAAATAGGGAACACATTTGATAAGTTTCTTTGCACATATTTACTTTTTCATTTTCTGGATTCACGAAGTGTCGAAGTCAGCTTGAGGTCACCACGAATACTTGCTAGTGAGGTGCTAATTACATATCTTATGTATCCCAGCAATTATGGTGTTGCACTAAGGTAGTATTCTTTCTATCTACAGACTGCCCACAAAATAATACTAATAAGCATTTTTTTTAACTCTTATAACAAATTCATAGCAGAAAACTCATAACATCTTTCTTTCTTTCTTTGGGTCGTATGCTTTAGATATCAAACAACTTGGATACTTTTGAATGTATCAGGGAGGTTTGGAAATGTTAATCCAGATTCTGAAATGAGAACTAGCCTGCCAATAAGTAAATTTTCCTCCTCCAACGAAGAGACATGCAAAGGTGAGTGATTAAGTTAATACATACCACTGAGACTGTAAATGCTGTACAAAGTTTCTCCTCATTCTTTTTATCGTTTACCATCAGAGGAAGCTGTAACCTCTCCAAGTCTTCCTCTAACATGCTCACACAAACTATCCCTGTTCCATGCCTCACAAAGAAAGCCATAGCTTCTGGTGTAGCTTTGGATGCAGCCATTACTAAATCCCCTTCATTTTCTCTGTCTTCATCATCTACAACTAGCACCATCTGCAAAATGGATTGACTTAGTTTACACAACATGAGAGACAAGCTTTTGATGAATTTTAAGAACCTCTTTTTTTCTTTTTGATAAGTTTAAGAACCTACTTTTCCTTGGCGAATGTCTTCGATGGCCTCAGGAACAGATGAGAAACCTTGTGTCGGCCGATCCAAATCGAATTCATCATTATCTAAAGGAAAGCCATTTGTTGTGGGAACAACATCTGCTGCTAGTGTTCCAAAGGCTGCAGCATCAGGTTGAGTCTCAGTTCCAGTAAATAGACTACTGAACAGAGAACTGTCACCCCTGGATTGAGAAAGGGCGTCTCCTTCACTCGATAAGAATGTAGATTTAATCTTAAAATCATTCTTGATGGTAAAGTGTGCTCTAGCATTAAGCCGTATGAATGACCCTGAAGAGACCCCATTAACAGAATATACATCTCCAGAGTGCAGTCCATTGAACAACTTGAAGTTCTTTAATGCTCTACAAAAAAAGTGAGCAAATCAGGTAGATGAAAAATCGATATTTAAACAGGTGAATGTTGAATGCTCAACCACATTAAATATTTGAACATTATAAACTAAGCTGATACCAATAACTGATCTTAGCAAGTTTTTGCATTGCTAATTATGCTACACCTGAATAAACAAAAGACATCATCAATATACACCAATTGTTATCGTCTGTAAGTTTTCTGATACTGGTACATATTAAATCTCCTAAAATTCTAACAATCATCTATGCAAAAGCGACTGTGGACTCTTGTCACCTTCAAGAATTCTGTTACTCCTTCTCCCCATATAAGCCCAAAAGCATATTAAAACTTAATAAACCCCTTTTTTGCGGGAAAATTTTAAATCTTGCTTCAGGTCATCAGGTGCTACTATTAAGCCTCAATCCTTACTAAACAAAAAGGCATCAAAAATTCCATGACAAAGGCAAATATAAGGAGACGTTAAAAGCATTAAAATTGTATAACTAAGTGATGCAGATGACTCTCTAAAGTTGAACAAACCATTACTTGCACAAACAAAAGATGCTGAATCCACAGTGTATTCACATAATAAGAACAAAGTCCTCCAAATTAAACATGCCCAAAAAAAGAATGAATCCGGTAGAAGGACTACAAAACCCCAAAATCAAATTAGAAATACAGCTCAATTGGAAAAACACAATTCTTGGAAAATAAGCAAAGAAAAACTTACTCGGAACGAGATAAACATGTTGAAGAGAGAGAAATGTTGATGGAAGCCATTAATGTTGTTTGAAGGATTTCAGAAAGGTTTAGGAAATAGGAGGTTGGTTGGAAGAATCAAATGCTATGGTACTTTGCTGGTGATGTCCTATTTCTCACTGTCCAATAGGAATCTATATATAGCTGCCCACAAGTGGGAATATTATTTCCCCATTGAACCAACAAATGTTTCTTTTTTTAACAGCAATGCCGTTTTTTGTTGTTGATAATAAAGTTAACTAATGTGGTTCATACTCCTATCAAAAAGTATTATTGTATGGATAACCCTTGGTTCATCGTACTATGTTGTGAAAGAGCATAAACTTTAAGTTTATTGGTTTTGAATTTATCATAATATTTATATTTCGATTTAGTTATTGGATTCGCAATTATATATTTATAAATATAATAAATTTTCAAGCATAAATATAATGTTTAAATAAAAATAATTGAGTTCAACCAAACATGTAAATTATCCGGTAGCTCTGCCTCAGTGTTGTAACTAGGAGAGTCAATGGTTCGGTTTGCCCAGTTAGTTTATAAAATTTGTACCATATCAATTTTTCATTTATTCTATTATGTATAACCAAAATTAGACTTTTAGAAATCGTACCAATCATGTCGGTTTCTCTTCGGTATCGATACAGTTCAGTTAATTTTGGTTATTTTTTTAAATGTCACTGCTAGAAGCAGAATGCAATAACGTACGTACTTTTATAGGACTTAGCAACTCTATATTTTTACTATTTAAAGGGTGATGAATTAAGAAAACATGAAAGATGACCAAAGTATGGATCCATCAACTATTCTACAACAGCGTAAAAGAAATTAAGTAAAGACAAGAAGAATATAAATCACACGAGTGGAAAGATATTAAGTAAGTTGGGACTTATGAATAAAGTCTAAAGAAGATTAAATATTCAAAAATATAAAAGTTAAATCATACGAAAGAAAAAATATTCAATACATTGTAGTTTGCTACTCATAATCGATAGAATACTTTGTGTCTTGCAAGTGAATATGTTGAAAATAATCTAGTTTCAATAGTGTATAATAAGTTTGGGAATAAGGATTTTGAGTTTAGTTACTTGTTGCCTTGTAATCATTTTCATAATTTCAAGGTCCAAGTAAAATGTTAATGTTTTCTTATTTTTAAACTTAAAATATAAATATATATTTTTCATGTAAAGTTATTCGGTACGGTTCGATATTTTTCGGTTTATTTTCATAAAATAAAAAAATCTGTCCTAATTAATTATTGGTATAGTTATAAATTTATATTAAGAAAACTATAATTTTATTAAATAAAACCTAAAAATCGATTCAATGCGATACGGTTCGATCGAAGTCGATTTTAAATATTCACTCAAAACTAATTTAATATGTATTGGCATGAATAGTGTCGATTACCGAATATATTGGTATGGGTCATGCCTCAGCACGATTACAAGCATGGATCCCCATAATATTCTAGTATTAAAAAGGGTAGGCATGTGATTAAATGAGTTTGCATGCAAAATATTTGAATTGGGAGTGATTATTAATATATATACATGGGCTATAGCGACGAAATAATTTCGAAGAAACTGGAAATGCAAATTTTAGTAAAGTCTGTGCAACACTATATTTGGAGAGACAAAAATAATACCACATCTTATCATCTTTATGGATATTTATTATATTTTTTGATAATATTAGAGGAGCAAATATATTTGCGCTACTTTATACAAATATGATTTTATTTTCTGGATTCACTAGTCACTACTCAAATATTAGCGAAATTTGAGATCAAGAGCAACAAATCAATTAAGAAGTTCTAGTCAGTGGACAACAAATATGTTTACGCTATTCAAAAATTTAATTCCTACATACACATGCATGCTAAATGCCTACTAGCTACAAGAAGTTAGGAACACCTACTAATGTGCTACAGTAATGTAAATAGAATACTCACAATTTGTCTCTTTTATTGTATAATGATCACGCCAAATACGCCTTATAAAAAGGATGAAGTGATCGTTGTAAATATAATCCAGTTTACAAGTACGAAGTCAAATCCCACAGAGAACTAAGACTTAGCTACAATTGTTTACTATCACCAAGAATACAAGCTTGAACAATTCCTAACTTATAGATATTAAGATTCTTGTGTTTAACTAATTAACTAACAAATTAAAATAGTAAATTAACACTAAAGATACTACAAGTTGGAGAAAAGATTAAGGAGATCTAGAGTTATGATTTTCCCAATTGTCGGAATCCTTCCCGCTACGTCTTCATAATTTCGCCTAAGTATTCTCTACCGATCATGAGCACTCTGCGTGTTGTAATTCTCTCCCGAGTAACTACCACAATTTACTAGACATATTCTCCTGAGTTATGCTAGCTGGCATTAAGTACGGCTCACTCGGATCGCACCAAGGTTTCATTATCCCTAATCTCACATGTAAACCCTCCGCATTGATCTCTCATATACGTTAGGAGTGATGTTGTTCAACAGCTACCTAAATATGCACTCTCTCCCGAGTAATACACACTATATAGGCACAGTCAACTGAGAGCTCTTCAACCAACCACAATATAAACGTAGTTGAACAAGTAGAGAAATCCAACGGTTCAATTATATAAAAACATAACAAGAATTTATCATACAAAAGGTTCCATCAAAACCTTAGATAACAAATTAGCTATTCATAATAGTATGTAAAACTACAATACTAAAAGTCATAACCAACAATAAAAAATAGGAAGAGGAAGGAAAAACTCGTAGAAGAATTCCCTGCCTTACTTCTATTGTGTCTCTGCCTCCTTAGGTCAAATCTGTGTCAAAAGTATGTCCAAGGTCCTCAAAATATAATTTTTTCCATGTATATACACCAAGTAGGGTCGGACCCAAACAATTATACCTTCTCCTACGCAAAAAAGGACACTTTCCCAGGTCTGGACGTCCGCGGCCGCGGATTTGGCCGAGGATTTACCCAGTGTTCTACCTCACATTCGCGATCGCGGATTCGACCGAGTTTTTCACCCTGTTCTGTTTGGAATTTGAAAAAATGTAAAAACATGAAAGTTGTATCCCTTTGAATTATCTTTCCAACCATATATTGTGGAGCCCAAATGGAATTCTGAGAAAAAGTTATGTGCATTTTACTAGACTGTGCACAATATGCCTACTCGATTCTTCGTTCGTTCTTAACTATCATCCGTCGATCCCCGAACACGATCCCGTCTTAATTCCTTGTGTTTTTACTCATAATTCAAAGTTCCAAATCACTTGAATTCATTACATAACATCTACATAGCTCGAAATCACTTCACAAGGCATAAAACACACAATTAGTGCAAAACACTAGCGATTAAAGCTCAAATTCAATTAAAGTGCAGTAAATTAGAGTGTAATAAGCGACTAAAATACGTAATTATAGCCTATCATCAACACCCACACTTAAACCATTGCTCGTCCTCGAGTAATCAAACTACACTTTATGTAGACATGGCCTTTTTCAAATAATTCTCCTAACTCATCACACCAAGAATACTTAAAATAGACTAAGCACAAAAGTGTAACATCTGCACCTCAAGATTTGACTTACAAGTACCACGAATTATTCACAACTCACACACTTACTCTAACATAGAGGTCACTGACATTACCTTTTCTTCATGAATCAAGTGCCCTCACACAACAAAAGAGAGTAGTTCCACACAATAAAATTTAAGAACACTTAGGAACTTAAGATAGAAAGAATTCACTCACTCTCAAAAATAAACATTCATATGACAAAAGATGCACCATAGGCTTGCTCGTAGTGTACTACTCTACTAATCGAGCTCATTCAGTCAAGGATCAAGTAGGAATTTATTTTGTTGTAATGTAGGCTACGGGACGGGTAGGATACATTTAAATATAAGAGTAACTACACCTCCCTAAGCACTTTAATACATATACTTTAACATTCAAACCACATACTTATATCAAATCAAACTCCACATTCACGTCAATGTATATTACCCCATACTTCTTTAAGCGCAATTACATCAAGAGTCGCCACTTATCAAGGAATGTTTTTTTTCACAGCAATACAAATTTTTTTTTTCATTAGTTCCACTCAAAAGCCAAACTAACCACCCCCACACTTTAACTTTTACACAGTTCATTACAATTCAAGTACTCGTGAGAGGTTAGAAGGTTCAACTAGATGGTTAATTCAAACAAATGGGTAAGGCTTGTAACGTGGTTGTCAAAGAAACAAGATTACATGCTCAAAGGGGTTAATTACGATAGATAACAATTAGGCGGGTAAAATATACATATCTGGCTCAACAAAGAAACGCCTATATCACTTTCAAGACTGAACAAAACTACTATTTCGCTTTGCAAACACACGGGGCAAGTTCTAGGCATCAAATGTAATGCATAGAATAACACCCACCTCTCACACACATGGCACATAACTCACTCAGGATTGGATTCATCAAGACACTCTAGTCAAAGCAGTTAAGCAAATTTAAGATCATACAATTTAAGGTACTTATACAGGAGTCAAAAACTGAGCCTAAGCGTCACAATCAAAGTACTCACTATTCTCAAGGCATAACAAAATCAAGAGATATTGTTTCCATTCAAAACACAACACAATGACTCCTATTCCTAAAAAAAAAACTAATTACACCCGGTTCAAACAAAACCCTTGGAAAAGAACCGTGGCACAAAGAAAAACTAAGGGGAAATTGCTACACTACCTAACAAAAGAAAATCCTTTTGTCTTGTTCCTTTCTACTTAAATCCCTTAAGAAAATTGTCTAATAGATCCATCGTCGGGAAAAGTCCAGTCTTTTCTATTTATTTTTTTAAAAATATTCAATTAAACTAACACAACTAAAATAGCATAAAAAGTCACCCAAACAATCTCCTCACCCCACACTTAAATTTGTGCATTGTCCCCAATGCAGACCATAACTAATAAGAGGGTAAAAGAAACTCTCTGGTAGGCCAAAGGCCGAATCACTAGCATCTCATGGGGTACTCAGACTTCTCCCAAGCCTGGTCCTTCGTGCGGGTACCTCACACTTAGTTCTAACTATCTGGTTTGTTGTTGCAACCTTCCAATGGCTTTGCGTTCCATGCTCCTAAAAATAAAAAATCGACACTACAAGAATAATACAATAATAGTAAATAAATAAAATAGAATATAAAAAGAAAGTAAAGCTGGGTTGCCTCCCAACAAGCGCTTGATTTAACGTCATGGCACGACGCGAATCACTTTCTGCCTCCACTTTGAACTTATGAATTTGACCCAGAGTTTTGATTCTGCTCTATGAGCATGCTCTTGAGGCGATACAAATTGTTGCGAGCCAAAAATTAAATGATACTTTATGAAATTTTTGGATTTCAACCGAGGATTGTCACTTTGCCTAGACGGCCTTGAACATTTCAGAATATAGGGCTCATCTACCTCTTCCTTTAACTCATGTATTGGCTCACACATATCAGTTTCCATTTCACCATCTGAACATAATGTAGAGAAGTGTTTGGAATGAGGTCCAATGCGCTCAAATACATGAACTTCAAGATTTTTAACCTCATCAACACCAATCACACTAGAGTCAACTACATTTGTATCTTCAACGTCCGTGGTTGACTCTGGTCTTACTTCTTCAATATCGGCATCCTCAACTTTTAGTTCAATAGATTGTTGATGTTCTACTCTGACCTCCTCCACTAGCATCTCCTCGTATTTTTTTAAATCTTCAATTATAATGGCAATTTATGCAGCCAATTCATGATCTTCTTGGCTAGTATCCACAATGTAAGCTTGTTTCACTTTACAAGGTTCAATTAGTTTATTAGCTTGAGCCTCCCATTTGTGAATAGTTGCCTCTTGCCTTTCTATATGCAGTTGTATTTTATCATATTGTTCCACAAGGCACTTTAGCATATCCTTGATCTCTTTCAGGTCCTCATCTCCGGGTTCTTTGTTTCTATTAACTTCATAAGAAAATGAAGAACCGTCAAAGTAAGGGGTTGGGGGAAGATAAGAAATATAAGCACAACCATGAAAGTGACCACCTTGACCACCACACATATCACACACATTCCACACATAAGATTGAGTTGGTGCACAGAACTCGCTCTCGGAAATATTTTGATAATTTTGCCCTGGGTGGTTTCCTCCACTATATGCATAAGAAGGATCAAAAGTAGAATTACCAACATCAAAACTCTCATAATTCCAAGATGCCATGTATCTTAGATAAAAAAAAAACTAATAATAATAATAATAATAATAATAAATAAAAATATAAAAAAAATAAAGACAAGAAAACAAAAATAAAAGTCCAACCTTGCAACCAAGAAATATGTACACCTACAACTACACTGTTAGTTCCTCGGCAACGGCGCCAAAGTTGATCACGCCCAACTATGCCTTATAAAAAGGACTAAGCGGTCGTTGCAAATAGAATCTGGTTTACAAGTCTGGAATCGAATCTCAAGGAGAACTAAGACTTAGCTACAATTGTTCACTATCACCAAGAATGCGAGCTTGAACAATTCCTAACTTATAGATATTAAGATTCTTGTGTTTAACTAATTAACTAACAAATTAAAATAGTAAATTAACACTAAAGATACTAGGGGTTGGAGAAAATATTAAAGACGTCTAGAGTTATGATTTCCCCAATTGTCTGAATCCTTCTCGATACGTCTTCTATAATTTCGCCTAAGTATTCTCTACCCATCATGAGTGCTCTGCGTGTTGTGATTCTCTCCCGAGTAACTACCACAATTTACTAGACATATTCTCCCGAATTATGCTAGCTGGCATTAAGTACGACTCACTCGGATCGCACCAAGGATACGTTATCCCTAATCTCACATTTAAACTCTTCGTATTGATCCCTCATATACATTAGGGGTGACGTTGTTCAACAACTACCTAAATATGCGCTCTCTCCCGAGTAATACACACTAAATAGGCACAGTCGATTGAGAGCTCTTCAACCAACCATAATATAAACGTAGTTGAACAAGTAGAGAAATCCAACGGCTCAATTATATAAAAACATAACAAGAATTTATCATACAAAATGTTCCATCAAAATCCTAGATAACAAATTAGCTATTCATAATCGTATGTAGAACTACAATACTAAAAGTCATAACCAACAATGAAAAATAGGAAGAGCAAGGAAAAACTCGTAGAAGAATTCCCCGCCTTGCTCCTATTGTGTTTCTGCCTCCTTAGGTCGAATCTGTGTCAAAAGTATGTCCAAGGTCCTCAAAATACCGTTTTTTCCATGTATATATACCAAGTATAGGGTCAGGCCCAAACAATTATACATTCTCCTACGCGAAAATGGACACTTTCCCAGGTCTGGACGTCCGCGACCGCGGATTTGTCCGCGGCTTTTACCTAATGTTCTGCCTCACATCCGCGGCCGCGGATTCGACCGCACTTTTCACCCTGTTTTGTTTGGAATTTGGAAAACCGTAAAGCAAGAAAGTTGTAGCCCTTTGAATTAGTTTTTCAATCATATATTGTGAAACCCAAATGAAATTCTGAGCGAAAAGTTATGTGCATTTTACTAAACAGTGCGCAATATGCGTACTCGATTCTTCGTCTGCTCTTAACTATCATCCGTTGATCCCCGAACACGATCCCGACTTAATTCCTTGGGCTTACTCATACTTCAAAGCTCCAAATCTCTTGAATTCATTCCATAACATCTACATAGCTTAGAATTACTCCACAAGGTATAAAATACATAATTAGTGCAAAACATTAGCGATTAAAGTTCAAACTCAATTAAAGTGCAGTAAATTATAGTGTGATAAGCGACTAAAATACGTAATTATATACTATCATCATATAACTTTTGAAAATACGTGATTAGGAAATAATAAATGGTACCTCTCTATGTTTAATTATTATTATTTTATCTATTAGTATTGGAAATTTCTGCAAAAAAAAAGTCTCTGATTTAAGCTTTGGATATGCAATTATTTTTGTCAAGGAACGGTTTACCCTCAAGCTGGAATTTTCCTGTGCGAATTCTAATTTAATCGAGTCTCATCTACGAGTACCGAATACATGAAAACCAGAAAAGGTTAATTAAACAAAATCCAAGAAGAAAAAAAGAACAATTTGAGTTATGAAAGAATGAAGAGGAATGGGCAGTAGCTATTGCCCAATCAGACTTGTCTGTTATGAATTGCATATATAACCCAGTTGTGGCTCTTATTTCTTGTACCAAAATGTGGGTGGCGACTGACAGGCTGTTATATTCTGCTGGACCAATCCAATTGCAATAAATAAATAAATAAATACACTATTCAGATTCAGTCCCTGACCCCAGTTTTCAGTTTCACTTTTGAACCAATTTCCAATTCCAATTTTGGCTGCTGGTCAAAGTGTGGCCCACTTGCGTCTTCTTTTACTCGTTTTCATTTCGCTTCGTTCCCTTTCTATTACGTCGTTTCTTTTAAAGAATTTTCTGAACATTCACAAAGTGTAAAATACCAGATTTTTATTGATGTTAGGCTAAAAATTTATGTTTTTGCATGTAATTTGTTTTGCATTAACCTCAATCTTGTTTAACTTTTGTGTAAATATTTATGAAACGAGCTTAATAACGATGTTTATATGTGTAAGAGACAATTTGAAGTGATTTGACAAGCTTGCATGCAAAGTGAATTAAAAATCAGAAAAATTTGAAGGGAGTATGATTTTGGCCTAGGTTGGCGGCAGGCACCAACCAAATCGCCAATGGAAGAATAGTAGAGAAGTGAAAAAAATTCGGAGTCCAGGTTGGCGCCAGGCGCCAAGGGAGACAACTAAGGGCGGATTTCGTCCTAATTCGACTATGACTTGGTAGTTTCGACCTTACACCCCCCGACCCCTCAACATGTATAAAAAGGGTTCTAAACCTATTTCTTAAGGGGTTAGACATTATTGGAGAGGAAAAATGCTACGAAAACACTTGGAAGCAACGAATCATAAGAGTTTTCTCTTCTATTCTTACTTAATCTGTATTTTAATTCTTTCAATAATTATCATGATTGTGAGTAGGGTTATGAGTAGCTAAATTTTCAACTCTAGGGTTCGATGAAACCTATTGGAGGATGATTTTCTATTGCGTAAAATATAGATTTGCCTTTGATTTTTTTGTATTTGTTCAACTATATTTCCGTTGTTGTTGATTGAAGAGCTCTCAATTAACCGTGCCTATTTAGTGTGTATATTGCTCGAGGGAGAGTACACATTTAGGTAGTTGTTGAACAACACTACTCCTAACGTATTTGAGAGATCAATACGGAGGGTTTAAAGGCGGAATTAGAGATAACGAAATCTTGGTGCGATCATAGTGAGCGGTGAATTAGTGCCAGCTAGCTTAGTTCGAGAGAATATGTCTAGTAAATTGTGGTAGTCCATCGAGAGAGAGCTACGACACCCAAAGTGCTCACGATCGGTAGAGAATACGTAGACGAATTTATAGGAAACGTAGCGGGGGAGATTCCGACAATAGGGAAAATCGTAACTCTAGACCTCTCCTTAACCTTTTCTCCAAACCTTATTATCTCTATGTTATAATTTACTACTTTAATTAGTTAGTTAATTAGTTAGAAATAAATCTGAATCTTTACAATTTCAGAATTTGTTCAAACTTGTCTTCTTAGTGATAGTAAACAATTGTACTAAAACCTTAGTTCTCTGTGGGATTCGACTCTAGACTCTTAGACCATATTATAATTGCAGCGACTGCTTAGTCCTTTATATAAGGCATAGTTGGGTGCGATTAAATTTTGGCGCTATTGCCGGGGAACTAACGGTGTAGTTGTAACTGTAAATATTGTTTGCTCTCAAGTTTGAACTTTTATTTTATTTTATTTTACTTTTTTTTATTGGAGAGACATGACATCTTGGAACTATGAGAGTTTTTATGTTAGTAATTCTAATTTTGATATTCCTTATGCATATTGTGGAGGAAATCACTCTCGTGCCAAAATTATCAATATATTTCCGAGAGCGAGTTATGTGCACCAAATCAATCTCATATATAGAATGTGTGTGACATGTGTGGTGATCAAGATGATCACTTTATGGTTGTGCTTATATTTTTTATCCTCCTCACACCCGTTATTATGATGGTTTTACTTTAGTTGTGAAGTTACTAAGAACAAAGAACCCGGCGATGCTGACCTAAAGGAGATCAATGATATGCTAATGTGCCTTGTGGAACAAAATAATAAGACACAATTACAGATACTAAAGTAAGAGGCAACTATTCACAACTTGAAGGCTCAAGTGAGTCAAGTGGTCAAAGCTTTGAATGCTCAACAAGTCAATATGGCGGATAGTAGCCAAAAACAATGTGAATTAGAGTCAGTAGTTGACACTCTGATGGAGAAGGTCAGAGTAGAACACCAGCAACCTAGCCAACTAGAATTTGAGTATGCCGATATTGAAGGTGTGATACTAGAGTCAACCGAGGATATCGAGGATAAATATTCAGTTAATTCTAGTGTCATTGGTGTAGAGGATGTTGAACATCTCGAAGTTCATGTATTTGAGCGTGTTGGACCTCATTCCAAACATTTCTCTACAATGTGTTCGGATGGTGAAATGAGAGTGGATCCTTACGAGCGTAGAAAGAAGACAAGGGAAGAGGTAAACGAGCAATATATTTTAAATTTTCGAGGTCGTATAGGCAAGGTGATACTCCTCATCTTAAATCCAAAAAGTGCATAAGGAATTATTTAACTTTTGGCTAAGGCTTTACATCACCCTAAGAGCATGGTCATAGAGCACAATCAAAACTTGGGGTCCAATTCATATGTTCGAAGTGGAGGCAGAAAGTGATTCATGTCGTGCCGCGGCGTTAAATTAGGAGTTTGTTGGGAGGCAACCCAACTTTACTGCTTTTTCATTTTTTATTATAATTTTTTTTAAACATTTTTAAATTGTGTTATTTTTGTAGTGTAGTTTTTTTATTTTTTTTGTAGGAGCATGGAAAGGAAAGCCATTGGAAGGAAGCAAAAGCAAATCATATGGTTGGAACTAAGTGTGAGGTACCCGCATGAGGGACCAGGCCATGGAGAAGTCTAAGTACCCCATGAGTTGTTGAGGCTTCGGCCTCTGGCCTACAGGGAGTTTATTTCACCCTATTGTTATTTATGGTGTGCATTGGGGACAATGCACAGTTTTAAGTGTGGGGTGGGGAGGTTGTCTGGGTGATTTTCTATGATATTTTAGTTGTGTTAGTTTAACTTTCAAAAAAAAGGGGACATTCTCTGACGTTGGATCTCTTGGACAACTTTCTTGAGGGATTAAGGTTCAATGAAAAAATTCAATTTTTTTATTTATTTAGTCGTAGGTAGATAATAATCCCTCTTGGTTTTGGTTTTGGCATTGGTTCTTTTCTAGGGGATGTAACTTGAACTGAGTAATTTTTATTTTTAGGAAATTGAGGAAAGAAAATATGAGTGCTCTATGTGCCTTTGACCTATTTGATGCTAGCTTAGGCCTTAGCATGCAAATTACCTTCCTAACATGTTTTAATGAAAATTGATGTCGTGAAAGATTGACTAGCTTATCTGTGACGTTTTCTCTCAATTACTTGACTCATTATTCATGTAGTGCTTTATCGCTTAATACTTCTTGACTTTCTGATTACTTTCCTAACTTGAGAGATGGAATGGAACCGTCCCGGCTGGGGTCATGTGTATTGTGTGATGTGAGGTTTGATTACATTTTTTACTATCCTGTGTTTGTCTAGAACTTTCCCTATGTATTAGTCGAGGCGAAATAAGTAAGCTTTGTCAGTCTAGGAGATGATGTAGGTATTTCTTTGATTGTACATTGAGCTATTAAGCCAACATATATAAAAATATCTGTTTATAGCCCATTTGAGAATATAAGCCTTTTCTTTGGCACCCACATTACAAGTCGATTCCTATTTTGTTCTTAATTAAATCTTTTCGAACCTTTACCTTTGAAAGCACTTACGTCGCTAGAAGAGTAAGGTGAGAGTTTTGGTAGCTTTTGAGTGGAAACATAGAAAATCCAAAAAGGTGCATGTAAGTTTTGGAAGATCATTAGACGGGCAACCTAAATTTATGGAGAGTGTTGAAGGGAAACAAAAAGAGAAAAAAGCAAAGAAAATATAAAAAGGAGAAAAATAAGTATATAGAAAATACAACTCCTATTCAACATGATCCGGGCTAGTGAGTGTATAGTTGTGCTTAAAGAAGAAGGGCCAAGTTGTATATGTGTATACGGTCGAAACCGGGTTCACCTCTTATGTGACTAATCGAGACTAAAATATGATAGGTTGAAGTTCAACCTCGAGTTATGTCGAACCGAGGTGCGAAGTAATATCGTTGAGCTCGTGACCATGGGACCGAACAAAATCGAGACTAGATGAGATCGAGGGAAATTTGTCGATTCGAATAACAAAAAGCTAAAATATCCGCTGTCGGTTGTAGATCACGGCGTAAATATCGGCACGTATCAAGGAGAGGCTGATTAATTAGCAGATCATGGGATAATTTACCTTGTATATAATTGTATCAAGAGTAGGACTCCCCTACTATACAAATGAGGTTTGATCATTTGTAACACATATTCCAGTATGCAAAACAAAGCAATATACTATCATTACTAGCTTTTATCATTCTATTATTCTGTTCATACATCAATTGAGGAATTTCTTGGTTCGAGGGTGATCGAACTCGAAGGCCAAGGTTGTTCTATCGTGTGGTTTGCATTTGTTCTTTTACCGTCAATTTCAATATCATTCTATTTTTTTAATTTGTATCAAGTTATATCACATATCCTTCAAACCGCGTATAAATTCAATTATTATCTGATTTTGAGAGTAAACAGTTTGGTGCCCACTGTGGGGTTAAAGATAGTAGTGATTACCTGGTACAAACTTTCATAACACATATTATTTTACACTTGTTCTTTGGAGTATTTTTGATTCCAAGACCAAAATGTCGAACTCTTAGCCAACACCCCTACATGTGGACAATGATTTCGGTCATCACGGCGAAAATGATAATATACCGCCAGGGAACGATGTACCTCCGGTTGGCCTCGATGGAGTTCCGGTTGTAGATCCAATCAACGTCAGCTCACATGTAGCCGTCAATGAAAATTTGGCCGTTGACCCCGAGAACAACGTCCGTATGGATGTTTGATCAACCACTCAAAGCACACATGGCGGTGAAGAGGGCGGGATCAGCCTGCGGGTGATCTTCGAAATGTTGCAGACTCAACAGGCGACGATAGCCCAACTTCAAAACCAGAATCACCCACCAAGCATGATTGAGCCTAGGGGTGTTCATAAAAATCCGAAAAACCGAACTAAACCGAAATCCAAACCAAACCGACCAAAAAAACCGATACTTTTTGGTTTGGTTTGGTTTTGGTTTAGAATTTTAAAAACCGATCAAATTTGGTTTGGTTTTGGTTTTAATCAAAAAATAACCGAACCAAACCGACTATAGGAATAGTTATTTCAAATTTATTATTACACCTATATATATGTATATTTTTATACAAAGTTTCAAAAACTTTATGGTGAATGTTAATCTTTTGCACTTTTAGTGTAGTTTATATTCTAGTTTGATTGGTAGTTTTCTTTTGTTAAGTGTAAGAATCCATTTCATGTTAAAAAATATATTTTTAATTGAGTCCTTAAATTATTCATCACTATTTGATTCAATTATCATCAATATTTTTAGTAAATAATAGATTTCTCAAAGGGCAATTGATTTGATAGTGTCACGTTGAAAATGTGATCGCCGGAATATGTGTTTGGTAGTGTATGTCTTATATTTAAGAAAAACCCGATAAAAACCGAAAAAACTGAAAAACCGACATAAACCGAATCGAGAAAAAACCGACTTAATTGGTTTGGTTTGGTTCTAATATTTGAAAAACCGACTTACTTGGTTTGGTTTATTTTTAGGGAAAATTTGATCCAAACCGAACCATGAACACCCCTAATTGAGCCTGAGCCGTCCCAGGAAGTTGTCCATGGGGTCGAATAGGTTTCAAGGAAATCAAACGAGAAAGAATTGGGGGTCGATCCTGCAATCATGAAGATGCTTGAAGATCTGACAAAAAGAATTGAGTCGGGGGAAAAGAAGATCGAGGCAAATGACAAGAAGGTGGAAATTTACAACTCCAGGGTCGATCAAATCCTAGGGGAATCGTCAATATTGAAGGGTCTGGATTCCAAAATATTCGTGCAAAACCCTGCCCCCTCCCCGAGCGTGGCTCCCAAGCCGATTCCCAAGAAGTTCTGCATGCCCGAGATTCCTAAATACAATGGAACGACCAACCCGAACGAGCATGCCACCTCTTACACATGTGCTATCAAAGGGAATGATCTAGAGGATGACGAGATCGAATCTGTCTTTCTAAAGAAATTCGAGGAGACCCTATCAAAGGGAGCTATGATATGGTATCACAATTTACCACCTAATTCAATTGACTCATTTGCTATGCTTGCATATTCTTTTGTAAAGGCACACGCTGGGTCCATCAAGGTTGAAACTAGGAAGTCATGCCTTTTCAAGATAAGGCAGAAGGACAACAAAATGCTTAGAGGACTCCGATTCGACGAAATGGAACAAATGGATCTTCCACTGGTCGCCGATGATTGGTTTGTTCAAGCCTTCACCCAAGGACTTAATGTTCAAAGCTCAGTGGCTTCGCAACAATTGAAGCAGAATTTGATAGAATACCTGGTTGTTACTTGAGCCGATATGCACAATCGGTATCAATCGAAGATCAGGGTCGAAGACTACCATCTTGGGGCTCCTTATGGGCTCGTTTATCATATTAGACCAGTTTATAGAATCAAGAGGGACATTGACCGAGAACCGAGGTTGAACAAGGATTAGTACCAGTTGTATAATGGAGATCTTAGGAACAACGAATCTGGGCGAAATCCTGTCCGAAATGAAAGGAGGAGTGATCGAGGCCAGATCTCTCGAGGTCATGAGAAAGGACGGCTTCGACATGCCTATCGGACCTAAAGAAGCACCACGATTATCAGAATACAACTTTAATGTTGACGCAGTCGCATCGTGTCATCTATCTGACGTATCAAAGATACCAAATGGCCTCGACCTTTACAAACCGATCCAACCCAAATAAATCCCAACCAAATATGAAAATATCATGCCACCCCATGGCCACAGAACGAAAGATTGTCGAAAATTGAGAGAAGAAATAGCCCGATTATTCAGTGACAGGCACCTTCAGGAGTTTCTGAGTGACCGAGCTAAGAATCATTTCAGAAATAGGGATTCCAGTAAACAAAACGAGCAAGAGGAACCTCAAGACGTCATTCATATAATCATCAGTGGGGTAGATGTTCTCATAAGGTCCGATGTTAAAACGCACCAAAGTATCAATTACGAGGGAGAAATGGACTTGAGACTACATACTAGAATGAACCTTATCCTTCAACGACGAGGATGCAGAAGGAATCATGCAGACCCATAATGACGCATTGGTAATATTTGTACTCATGAATAAAACTCGAGTTAAACGTGTGTTAATTGATCTGAGTAGTTTGTCCAACATCATTTGATCAAGGGTCGTAGAATAACTCGGCCTACAGGACCAAATTGTGCCCGCGGCCCGAGTGCTAAACGGATTCAACATGGCGTGTGAAACTACTAAGGGAAAAATAACGTTACTAGTAAACGCAGCCGGAACCATCCAGGAGACCAAATTTTATGTGATCGAAGGGGACATGAGATATAACGTCCTGTTTGGGAGACCGTGGATCTAGAACATGAGGATTGTGCCCTCGACCCTTCACCGGGTGTTAAAATTCCCAACACCAAAGGGACTAAAACGAACTACGCGGAGCAACCCGCCGCGAAGGAAATGTTTGTCGTCGATCAAGTGATTCCAATATCAACACTTTCATCGACGAAGGTGTCATATTCGAAAGCGAAACAGGAAGCCAAATAGCAATCACCGATGCCAGCCTCGACCCAACTTGACAAGCAGGGGACTGG
This sequence comes from Nicotiana undulata, assembly GCA_005239495.1. Taxonomy (NCBI): domain Eukaryota; kingdom Viridiplantae; phylum Streptophyta; class Magnoliopsida; order Solanales; family Solanaceae; genus Nicotiana; species Nicotiana undulata. The sequence continues at coordinate 47,313 of ML279576.1, forward strand.
CAAAGACGATGATTATGGGTTTCCTCGATCCTTCATAGTCCCCGATGATTCCGACGCTACCAAATCAATGGTCGAAAAGCTGGATCAGGTCATACTGATCGAACATCTGCTCGATCGAAAGGTATACCTGGGCACGGGGTTAACTCTCAAGCTCAGGAAAAAACTCATTCAATTTCTTATAGCTAACATGGATTGTTTTGCCTGGTCCCATATCGACATGACAGGAATCCCACCATAGATCACCACTCACAAACTAAGCATGTGCCCGAAATTCCATCTAGTGAAGCAGAAAAGGAGACCCAGTCCGAGATCAAGCATGCCTTCATCAAGGACAAGGTAACTAAACTCCTTAAAATAGGGTCCATCCGGGAAGTCAAATTCCCGTAATGGCTAGAAAACGTAGTAGTAGTCCTTAAAAAAAGGGAGCAAACTAAGAATGTGTGTGGATTATAAGGATTTAAATAAGGCATGTCCCAAGTACTCTTTCCCGTTGCTTAACATCGATTGCATGATCGATGCCACGACGAGCCACGAGGTCCTCAATTTTCTCGATGCCTACTGTGGGTACAACCAAATACAAATGAACCCGAATGATCAGGAAAAGACCTCCTTCATCACTAAGTATGGCACATACGACTATAACGTAATGCTATGTGGATTAAAAAATGTTGGTGCCACTTACCAACGCCTAGTAAACTGGATGTTCGAAGAATAAATAGGGAAATATATGGAAGTTTACATTGATGATATGTTAGGTAAGTCCCTACGAGCAGAGGACCATTTAAAGCATTTTTAGGAAACCTTCAGTATATTGAAGAAGTACAACATGAAGCTGAATCCGAAAAGGCTAACGGGCGCATAACCGCCTTGCGCGATTAATCTCTAGGTACTCCGATAGGAGTCATCGATTTTTCTCATTGTTGAAGAAGAAGAAGAATAACTTCACATTGACTCCGAAATGCCAACGAGCCTTGGAAGAACTTAAGCGATATTTATCGAGCCCGCCACTACCTCACACACTAAGGGCGGTCGGACAACTATATTTGTATTTGGCAGTATCGGAGATAGCGGTGACTGGAGTCCTAATTCGGGAAGAACAAGGTACGTTATTCCGATTTATTATGTTAGTCGGACCTTGGGTGAGGTCGAAACTAGATATTCCCACCTAGAAAAATCGATACTCTCTTTGTTAAGCGCCTCTAGGAAACTAAAATTGTACTTTTAATGCCACCCCATATGTGTGTTGATAACTTACCCATTGCGAAATATAATACATAAACCCAAATTCTTGGGACGATTGGCCAAATGGGCCGTAGAAATCATCATGTACGATATTGAATATCGACCCCAGACATCCATTAAGTCTCAAATTTTGGTAGATTTCGTGGTTGACTTCACGCGGGGCCCAATACTCGAGGTCGATGTTGGTAAACCCGGGGACGTCTTCAGGAATCCGGACCCTCTTTACAGATGGTGCATCGAACGCAAAGGGGTACAGACTTGGCATTATACTGAAACCACCCACATGCAACGTAGTTAGACAATCCATTAGAACTGTGAAATTGACTAACAATGAGGCCAAATTTGACGCCATGATTGCAAGTCTCGAACTAGCCAAAAGCTTGGGGGCGGAAGTGATCGAAGCTAAGTGTGACTCCCTCCTTGTGGTTAATCAAGTTAACGGAACGTTCGAAGTTAGAGAAAAATGAATGCAAAGGTACTAGATAAGTTACAGGTAACTTTACATCGATTTAAAGAATAAACTTTGCAGCACGTACCTCGAGATCAAAATAGTGAGGCCGATGCCCTTGCAAACTTAGGGTCATCGGTCGAGGACGACGAGCTCAACTCAGGGACTGTTGTGCAACTCATGAGGTCACTAATAGAAGAAGGTCACGCTGAGATAAACTCCACAGGCTTAACTTGGGATTGAAGAAATAAATATATAGAGTATTTGAAGATCGAGAAACTTCCCTCAAATCCAAAAGAACTGAGGGCCCTGCACACCCAGGCAGCCCGATTCAGCTTGTCCGAAGACAGAACCCTGTTCAGAAGAATGTTCAATGGCCCACTAAAAATATGTCTAGGACCGGGAGATACCAAGAATGTTCTGAGGAAAGTTCATGAGGGCACTTGCGGAAATCATTCAGGCACCGAATTCTTGGTTCAAAAAGTAATCAGAGCCGGCTATTACTGGATCGACATGGAAAAAGAAGCGAAGGAGTTCGTTCGAAAATGTGACAAATTCCAAAGATATGTTCCGATGATTCACCAACCCGGGGAACTGCTGCATTCGGTCTTGTCACCATGGCCATTCATGAAATGGGGAATGGACATCGTTGTCTCTCTTCCATGGGCACCATGCAAGGCTCAATTTATCTTATTTATGACTAACTATTTTTCTAAGTGAGTCGAAGCACATGCATACGAGAATTTTAGGGAAAATGAAGTCATCGACTTCATTTGGGATCACATCATATGTTGGTTAGGGATGCCATCCGAAATTGTGTGTGACAAGGGGAAACAATTTATCGGCAGCAAAGTGACCAAGTTTCTCAAAGAGCATAAGATCAAAAGAATCTTATCGACACCTTATCACCCTAGCGCGAACGAGCAAGCCTAATCGACCAACAAAATCATAATAAGAACCTTAAGAAAAGGTTAACCGACGCCAAAGGAAAATGGAAGGAGATCCTGGTCGAAGTCTTTTAGGTGTACCGCACGACTGCGAAGTCCAGTATTGGAGCTACTTCGTTCTCATTGGTTTATGGTGCCAAATCCCTAATATCGGTTGAAGTCGGGGAGCCAAGTATCATATTTTGATATGAAACAAAGGAATAAAATGACGAGGCCATGAATACGATCTTGGAGCTATTGGATGAAAGGAGTGAAGCCACCCTCGTTCGATTGGCTGCCAAAAGAAATGGATTGAGAGGTATTACAATTGAAGGACCAACCTTTGATACTTTAATGTCGGGGACTTAGTACTAAGGAGGGTTACATAACTACCCGTAACCTGAACGAAGGGAAGTTAGGTCCGAACTAGGAAGGACCATACCAGATTCTTTAGGTCACCGGGAAAGGATCCTATAAGCTTGGAATGATGAACGGAGAACAACTACCGAGCAACTGGAATGTAACTCACATGAAACGATATTACTCTTAAGGTATGACCCCATTCATTTAATTTTAATTTGGAATAACACTTGCAGGTGATCAGCGAGAAGTGACACGAAGTTTTAGGTCTAAAAGCATGCGTTGCACTCTTTTTTCCTTAGACCGGTTTTGTCCCAAATGGGTTTTTCGGCAAGGTTTTTAACGAGGAAACAACGGATCGTGCTAACTTAGAATTAATACCAATCATGAATGCGTGTCAAAGATCGCATTAACAGTATCCTAGGTTCCTCTACAATCAACCTCGAATACTGGGGGGTATTACCCACGAATATGCATTACCTTCGGATATCAACTTTAGCAAGGAAATTAATTCATAAAGGAAGGGTATCGCTAGATAGGATTTATTGTAAGGGCCAAACGGTCAAATGAACCGTGCCCACATAGATTGCTCGAGCCCTGGCATAAAACATGTATGCATGTATAACTGTGATGACCCGAAAAGTCATCCTAAGTAAATCTAGCTAAATCTATGTTCTGAGGCCCCAAAAGCCTCCGTTAATCTCACCTCGATATGTGTGCGCATCCCGGGCGTGTTGCCGGGAAGCTTTTATGTGAAAACTTGATGAAAATGGAATTTTATAATAATTAATGAAATAGAGTTGACTTTGGTCAACATTTTTGGTAAACGGACCCGGACCCATGATTTGACGATCCCGGAGGGTCCGTAGGAAAATATGGGACTCGAGCATATGCCCGGAATCGAATTCCGAGGTCCCAAGCCCAAGAAATGAATTTTTAAAGAAAATTATTTTCTGAAAATAATAAAGGTTTTTAAAAATGATAATTGATGTGAAAACCGTGTTACTGGGCCCGTATTATGGTTCCAGAGCCCGGAACAGGTTTAATATATGTTATGTGACTTATTTGTGAAATTTGGTGTAAAACGGACTTGAAATGACGTGTTTCGGATCAAAATCGGAATAATTAAGCTTTATGAGGTTTTAAGGAATTTCTATGAGTTTTGAGGTTTAATTCATTGATTTTGATGATATTTTGGTGAATTAAAAGCTTGAATAAGTTCGTAGGATGTTTTGGGAGCCGTGTGTGTTTTTGGTTTTGAGAACCGAGGGCTCGGGTGAGTTTCGGGTAGCTAACGGGGTGTGAAAAGTTGGAAAAATCTGGTGTTTGGATGTTTTCTAGTGTCTGATGGTTTCCTCTGTGTGATCGCATAGGCTAAGTCGCGATCGCATAGTGTAGTGGTGAGGGGGAGGTTCTGCGGCTCTATGAAATCACATAGTTACTGCCGCGATCGCATAGAGTGTATGTGGTCGGGGGTGGGGGCTGGGTAGAGTACTCTGCGGTCGCATAGAACGTCCGTGATCACAGAAGCCTAGTTCCCCTCTTGTCTGCGATCGCATAACCTTCTGCGATCGCATAGGGTCATCCAGATTCTCTTCTGCGATAGCGCCCTTCCTTCTGCGATCGCAGAGGGATAATTCGCCCAGTTAAATTCTTTAAGTCCAAAACAGGATGTTATTACGGGATACTTACTTCTTCATCAATTCCTTCTTCCCCAAGACCCCATTGACGACCCCCAAGCTAGATTTCCTCCATATCCACATGGGTAAGTGACCTTAACTCCTAATTCTTCCATTTTTCCTTCATCAAACACTAGAATCTAGGCCTAAAATCCTAAAATCAAGTAGAAATTAGGGGTTTTGGGTAGAGTTAGGTTTTTGGGAATTTTGGGTAATTCAACCCCAATTTGGGGTCGGATTTCAAA
>ML279577.1:1691-14574 GCA_005239495.1 Nicotiana undulata
GTGCCATTACCCGTCCCATCCTATAAGTCCTGGAGGGTGTTTAGGACTACTAATCCTACAAGGCAGGAACTAGGCTGAACACTCAGGTTTAAAGGACAAAATACTAAGCGACATACAAAACAAGTAGGACTACACATATGAGGGAACATATAAAGACAAAGAAAGGCTCACAGGTCCCTCCACACATAAACATGTAAGTAGCACGTCTCAAACACAATTAAAGTCTTAGGACCGGAGTTTGAAAATAGGAAGTTTAGTAAAATGGTAGGAGTCTGGGTTAGAAACTTAATGAAGACAGAAACTTTAATTAAAACTGATAGTTGATTTCAAAATATATAGTAGTTAAAGGCAACAGTAAAACTTAGAAATATGCAGTGATTTAAAGCTTTCAGTAAACATAGATGAAAGTTATTAAAGCATGGGTTTGAAATGATTTTAAAGGATAAGTGAATAAAATACAGTGGCTCAACAGAGAGTAATAGCTATTAGTTTTCAAAGAACGGTAGCAAAAGAAGTAGTAAAATGGTATTAAAATATAGTGACTTGAAAGACATACAAAACAAGGATTTGAAATGGCACAATTTTGAGCTGAATGAGGCATTTTTAGAAACCCAGTGGTTAAAAAATATAATAGAACAAGAATCAGTGAAAATCAGTAAAAGATATAGATGCACAACTTCGAGATTGTTAAAAATAGAGCAGGAGTTTTAATAAAAGTAAAATGAACTTCAGTGAGGTAAAGAAGGAGTGGGAGCAGCTGGGTTCAAATTTTTTAAAGGAAGTGATTAAACTAGAAGAACATGATTGATTTGATTTTAATACGTATTAGGCCTAAGGTTTGCCTAGGCGTTGTATACATTGCCTACCTATTTTTAAAAGAGTGAACATGCACATTTGGATTCTGATTTTAATAAATACATGTTTGCAGGAAATTGTTTTAAATAGGTTAACGGATTTTATGGGAGTATTAAATCATGTTAACTAGGCGTTCAGATTCTAACAAATAAAAAGGCTTAAGGGCAGGATATCTAATGCACAAAGTATCACCTTAAGACATGGTTTCTATATGTCATGTTTATAAAATGCATGAGCAATACATTATGACAGTCTTTATTACTCATTAGGTTATACTAGGCGTGAATATGATAGATATGTTAAAGTGAAGAACCTGAACATGATTTTTAATGTATGGTATGCATGTCCTAGGCATGATACTATTGCGCACATAGGAAATAAATCCTAAGTCATGATTTCTACCCATACTACACTAAACAAGCATAATTCCCTCCCATATTCACTATCCCGCCCTAATAGTTTATTTATAAATTATAACAGACCATAGCAAATGAATTACAATAATTGCAAAGAGAAAAATAAGAAGTTATTCTATAGAGAGCCTTCAAACAGGCCCAACCTTCCAGCCTCACCCCTTTTGATCCTCGCAGCCTTACACAACCTGGGTGCGGCAAAGCTCCCAAAGGTCCTTGTGAGGGCCCTGGCCAATACCAGCACCCAACAATTGCCAAAGTTGAGATAGGTGCAATGTATAATTACCTGCCTCAGTGTGTCAAAGTTCAGAGGGAACTCAAGGTCCCTAAGCACTGCTCACACTGAGGGGGTGGATCCTAGAGGTCTAAGAATAGTGTGAAGTGTAGGAGGATTAGTTTGAAAAGGAGTTTTGAAATAACATGACTTTAGAGAATAATAGAAAGACCTTTTATGTAAAATTAGTTTGAAAAGGAAGCAGTAGAAGGGTCACAACTCAGCAGAGTTCAAGAAAAGCAAACACAAATAGGGAAAGGGATTGGGACAAGTAACGATAGCAGCATCTTTGCAGTGATTAATCCTTAGCACAGAGTTACAGATTTTCACAAAGTATGATATGCCAATATATTATAGATACAAGTATGAGAATACTAAGTGTTATAGTTGCATTAGAAGCCAGGTAATTGATAAAGAGACATACATAAATAGATGCTAGGTATGCAGAATGAAGTAGTAGAAGATCACATAGACCATAATGAATCATAGAGAGAAAGACAGGAATCATGCTAGGCTAGAAGAAGAAGAGAGATCATAGAAAGAGAGTATACATGCTAGTTACATGGTAGGCAATAGAACCATAAGTAAAAGCACAAAAGAAACAACAAGAATCTTAACCAAAATTGAAACATATTGTTTGAGGATGTGGTAAACTTTAACTAGACATACCAGTGTTAGCAGAGAGCAAAGCAGAAGAGAGCAAAGTGATAGCCTATTAGCCTTGGCTTATAGCCGGCTAATAATAGGCAAGAATAGAGAGCATCAAATGGAGCCAAAGAGATACAGCAAGAAAGAGCACGCGAGAATAGTGCAGATGTCTGTGTGTGTTTGTGTGATCAAGAGAGTCTGTTCAGTGTGTTTCTGAGTGTCTTTATAAAGAGAGAAGACAGGGTATATATAGTTTAATAAAATGAGTAGTCACATAGGTAAAGGGTTCACAGTTATGGAAATACAACCAATTAGTATCAATTAAAACACTGGACTCCTTTAATTAAGGAGTCAAGTTCAAAAGGAAAAACAATCAATTCATAAGACTGATTTTGCTTCCTTTGGGACAAGGAAATCACATAATACATAAATAAAGCCAAGTACATAGTATATGATTAAGGAAAGTTGAAGTAACATTACATTTAAAGTAAGCTAGGGTATTAGTTTGAAAATCAACTGAAAGAATCTCGGATTCAACTGCAATCACAGGGAATCCAAAATAGTTAAGGAAAGTATCATATGAGTAAGGAAAACACTCAAAAATTTGGTACATAATTACAAAGGACATACAGAATCACCTATTCAAAGAAGGCATCACATAAATATGGAAAGAATCCAAAATTAGTACAAGATTACAGAGGGAATACACAATCATGTATCCAAGGAAAAAATCACAAGCCCGGGGATTCTTACACAAAAAGGCAATATAAAATCAATAAGTAAACAATCAATAAGGTCTCAAATTACAAGGAATCCAGGGTTCACAAATAATAAATCAGGAACCCTAGCAAGCTGAAACCATAGAGAACCAAGGATTCAAATAGGATCAATAGTGATGAATCGAATAAGTCACAGGCAAGAGGTCAGAAACCCTAGTAGTAAGACATGTGAAATTAAGGACTCTCATGAACTCAGTAATAAGAAAATAACAATGCATAATACAGTCAAAGAAAACTCGAAACATTCATGGGAAACAGGGATACCATAATATTCAAGGAAACAAGGAATCACAAAATACTCGTATAAACATAGTATAGGTAGCTAAATCGAAAGAAGAACTGTTTTTAAAATGGGTCGAGGAACCCTAGTTTTGAAGTCGTTTAAAAAGATGAGATTTTTCGGAGAAAACAATAGAGAAACTTCATAATATTATAAATGTAAAAAGGATCTTAAAAGAAAAACCAACAGAAGATTAGGGTTTCTTGGAACCCATAAAAGAGGGTAAACCTCATGAACGGCATAGATTAAGGCCGGAGAGACTATAAACTTACTCAAACGGCCGGGGGTTGGCCGGACAGTGGCAAGAGGCTCAGAGGAGGTGAGTGGACCACTGCAGGCTCGTCTGAAGAACTCAGGGTATCACTGAGCAGGTGAGAGGCGAGTGAATGACCAGGAGATGATAGGGAACCAAGTTTCCGGTGAAAATCCACCGGAGAAGGCGACCAGAGATCATCGGAGAAGACGAAGTCAAGGAGACTTCTAGAGATTTGTAGAGAGAGATAGAGAGATGAACCGTCTCGAAGGGAATGAGACGGAAGGGGAGGGGTTAGGTGAGTTTAATTTAGGTAACAAAAATCTGGGCCGTTGATCTGATCTGATCAACAACTCAGATTGGCTTGGGATTGGGTCGGGTTTTTTGATGGGTTTTGGGCTGGGTTGTTTATGATCTGGGTTGGGTATTTTAATTTGGTTTGGGTTGGGGTTAATTAGGCTAGCTTTTAAATAATAAATGGCTAGATATTAAATACCCAAAATTAGATAAATAATTAAATAAACAACCAATAATTGTACAAAAAATGAAATTAAGTTTAAATAGATGAAAATACAGTAATTAAATAATATTAAGTGTAAAAAATGCATAAGTTTCGAATTAAAATAATACACAATGTTCAATTGGGCTATAATTGCAAAATTATCGTAATTGAAATTAAATAAGACCCAATTGGCCAATTTACGAAATAATTTGATTTTAATAAGTAGAAGGTGATTATAAATGACATACTGAACTAGAAAACATTTTTGAAATTATTTTAGAGTACAATTTGTGAATTATAAAAATATACAATATTAAATAAATAGGGAAATAATTTAGATAAAATATGAAAAATTTAGGGAAAATACTCATTATTGCAAAGAGTGATTTTGAAAGCTTATATACCAGTTAGAAAAATAATTTGAGGAAAAATTGGGTATCAACAGCTGCCCCTCTTTACCCGGGACGGATGAAAGAGTTGTCAGGTAAAGATATGATGGCCAATTTTGACCGAGATGAAACTGTGGGATAGAATTTGGCAACACCCTAGTTTCCGAGCTGCCTACATATCCCTGGTTTTACAGGAATCAGGCCGTATGTAGTTCCGGAATCATCAGCGAAATATACCGGTGATGTTTCATAAGAACGGACACAAGGTGCATGGTAAGGTAAGAGTTGGAAGCTCTTACAGGGGACGTCGAAGAACTGGAGCGGTCTACTCCTGCCTGGTTGGCTGTTCCGGCCGGGTTACATGCAGATAGAGAACAAGCGTATATTGTGCATAATATAAATCTGATGCAAGTTCCCGTCGGACTATGAATGTTGTCTTTGTATCATTAAGATGATGTCCTTATACCATGATGTCCTGGGCCATGACTCGCTCAGCGCGGGATTCACAGGCTATGAAATGATGTTCTCGGGCCATGAGGATGGTGCCTCTGAACGATGATGCCTTTGAATAATGATATGCAAATTGAACAAAAGAGATCCCTAGGCCATGAAATGATGTTCTCGGGCCATGAGGATGGTGCCTCCGAACGATGACGCCTTTGGACAAGTTGGCGATATTTCAGCCCATGAAGAATGCAGTAATATGATGTTAGCATGACAGAGCTTAGTCTTGCGATTTGCGAAAAGAAAGAGGGCAGAGCTTAGCCCGAAAGAAGGCGTAAATAAATAAGGTAACGAAAGGTGACTGCTTTGAAAAGATAGAAATGAGCTTAGCGTAGTGCAATAAGATGCGGAGAGAGGTAGCATAGAACCTCGGAAGGCGGAATAATAGCCTTATGCAAGAAGTAAATGCAGATGGAGGTAGAGCTTAACCTCGGAGGGCAGAAAGGTAGCCTTATGCAAAGATGCGAATGCACAGAGAGATAATGCTTAGTCTCGGAAGGCAGAAAGTTAGCCTTATGCAATGCGAGAAAATACAGAGAGACATTGCTTAGTCTCGGAAGGCAGAATGGCAGCCTTATGCAAATGTGAATGCAGATGGAGGTAGAGCTTAACCTCGGAAGGTAGAAAGGTAGCCTTATGCAAATGCGAATGCAGATGGAGGTAGAGCTTAACCTCGCAGATGGAGACATAGCTTAGTCTCGAGAGGCAGAAAGGTAGCCTCATGAAAAGATGCGAATGCAAATGGAGGTAGAGCTTAACCTCGGAAGGCAGAAATGTAGCCTTATGCAAATGCGATTGCAGATGGAGGCAGAGCTTAACCTCATGCAAGATGGAGATAGAGCTTAGTCTCGGAAGGCAGAAATGTAGCCTTATGCAAATGCGATTGCAGATGGAGGCAGAGCTTAACCTCATGCAAGATGGAGATAGAGCTTAGTCTCGGAAGGCAGAAAGGTAGCCTTATGCAGTGAAAAAAATAAAGTGATAGTAAGAGCTCTTAGCTGATGATAAAGTGATACGATTGTTGTGAATCAAGTATCGTTTGCAATGATGATAGTAGTAAGTGTTGGCATGTGCGACGAGTTCGAGAGCGTATCCTTGAGAAGCATGCGTCTTGTGGAGATAATGAGATGTCTTAGGCTTTTTCCGTATTTGTGCCTGCATTCAAAGAAAAATCGTGAGTTCCGTAAGGGGGAAGGGTTAGTTCGTGTCCCTGCTGGCTCGGATTGGCCTGTCTGCTTGATGATGCTGGCTTTGTTTGTACCACAGGGCTAGCGTTGCTAAAACAAGCTGTTTTTGAGAAATAAATACGCATGGCTTTATAAAATATGATATAGCATAAAAATAATTTTGTTTGGATGAATCGACGACCACGACGCGGTTCGAGACATTGCAACCTCTCTTGCTGCGGAGATTTGAGGGTCCTCCTCAACATTTTGCCCCAGTTTGATGGGTGAGGGCTTCTGGCTGTTACTGGTGCGGTGCTCGGCTGAACTTGTTTCGGAATTTTGAGGTCCCTCCTCAAAATTTTTCCCCAGTTTCCATTCGTGGGGGAAATGAAAATTTTATTAAAATATGACCAAACCCATAGGGCTGCCTACGTATCCCCTCTTAAACGGGAATCGGGTCGGGTGTAGTTCAATTTACAGCATTGATAGAAGTATAACAATTACACATAGTAGCGCTTGACTGCGTCTGAATTGATTGGTTTAGGCCAAATTTCTCCATCCATTTCTGCCAGTATGAGTGCTCCTCCTGTTAGCACTCGGTGAACCATGTACGGGCCTTGCCAATTGGGAGAGAATTTCCCTTTTGCTTCTTCTTGATGAGGAAAGATTTTCTTTAACACCAGCTGCCCCGGTGTGAATCGTCTTGGTTTGACTTTCTTGTTTAAGGCTCGGGTCATTCTATTCTGATATAGCTGACCATGACAAACCGCTTTCATTCTCTTTTCGTCTATGAAGACCAATTGCTCATAGCGACTTCTTACCCATTCCGCGTCGCTGAGCTTGGCTTCTTGCATAATTCTCAACGATGGAATTTCAACTTCAGCAGGAATGACGGCTTCTGTACCGTATACCAACATGTAAGGAGTTTCCCCGGTTGATGTGCGAACCGTGGTGCGATACCCCAACAGAGCGAATGACAGCTTCTCATGCCACTACTTGTTCTTCTCTATCATCTTTCCCAGTATCTTCTTGATGTTCTTGTTGGAAGCCTTAACGGCTCCATTCATTTGGGGTCTGTATGATGTAAAATTCTTGTGCTTGATCTTGAAGATTTCACACATTACTCTCATCAAATCACTATTAAGATTTGAACCATTATCGGTGATAATTGAGTCAGGAACTCCAAACCGACAAACAATGCGGTCACGGACAAAGTCAGCCACGACTTTCTTAGTAACTGCTTTGTATGATGCTACTTTGACCCATTTGGTGAAATAGTCAATGGAAACCAGAATGAACCTGTGTCCTTTGGAGGCGGCAAGCTCGATTGGTCCAATAACATCCATGCCCCAAGCAGCGAACGGCCATGGTGAGCCTGTTGCATTAAGCTCGCTGGGAGGTACCTTTATCATATCCCCATGTATTTGACATTGATGGCATTTGCGGACATACTGGATGCAGTCTGTTTCCATGGTCATCCAAAAATAACCAGCCCGAAGTATCTTCTTTGCTAGAACAAACCCGTTCATATGAGGACCGCATGTACTAGCATGTATTTCCTCCAATAGCTTCGTCGCTTCCTTTGCCTCGACACATCTTAATGAACCCAGATCGGGAGTCCTTCTATATAGGATTCCTCCACTGTGAAAGAAGTTGTTTGATAACCTTCGAAGAGTGCACTTTTGAGTAGCGTTTGCGAGTTCTGGGTACCCTCCCTCTGACAAGTACTCCTTAATGTCATGAAACCAAGGCTTTCCATCTGCTTCTTCTTCCACGTGGGCACAGTAGGCCGGCTAATGTCATGAATCCCCACCAGGATAGGATCAATGAAGTTCTTATCTGGATGCTGGATCATAGATGACAATGTGTCCAGTGCGTCGGCGAACTCATTCTGGATTCTAGGAACGTGCCAGAATTCAATCTTTGTGAACCTCCTTCTCAATTCCTACACACGATGTAGGTATGGCAGTATCTTGGAATTCTTGGTCGCCCATTCTCCTTGAACTTGGTGTATCAATAAGTCGGAATCACTAATCACTAATAATTCCTGAACATTCATGTCAACGGCCAAGTTGAGCCCAAGGATGCAGGCCTCATATTCAGCCATGTTGTTGGTGCAGGGGAACCTGAGTTTGGCGGATACCGGGTAGTGCTGACCAGTTTCTGAAATTAAGACTGCTCCAATACCCACGCTTTTGAAGTTTGCGGCCCCATCAAAGAACATCCTCCAACCGTCGTAGGATTCTGCAATGTCCTCTCCTACGAATGATACTTCCTCATCGGGGAAATACGTTTTCAAAGGTTCGTATTCTCCGTCCACAGGATTCTCAGCAAGATGATCGGCTAATGTTTGTCCCTTGACTGCCTTCTGAGTTACGTAAATGATGTCAGACTCACTTAACAGGATCTGCCATTTAGCCAGCTTGCCAGTGGGCATGGGTTTCTGAAGGATTTACTTGAGCGGATCAATCCTTGATATGAGATACGTTATGTAGGCACATAAATAATTCCTCAGCTTTTGTGCGACCCAAGTCAAAGCACAACAGGTGCGTTCTAATAGAGAATACCGGGCCTTATACAGAGTAAACTTCTTGCTGAGGTAGTAAATTGCTTGCTCTTTCCTCTTTGTTTCATCATGTTGCCCGAGAACGCAACCGAAAGCTCCATCTAATACGGCCAGGTAGAGTAATAGGGGTTTACCCGGCTCTGGGGGTACCAAGACTGGTGGTGTTGAGAGGTACTCCTTGATTCTACCGAAGGCTTTTTGACAATCCTCAGTCCATTTAGTGGAAGCATCCTTTCATAGCATTTTGAAAATTGGTTCACAAATGACGGTGGACTGGGCTATGAACCGACTAATATAATTGAGCCGTCCCAGGAAGCTCATAACATCCTTCTTGTTCCTTGGTGGCGGCAATTCTTGAATGGCTTTGACCTTTGATTGATCTAGCTCTATTCCTCGATGACTGACAATGAACCCTAGCAGCTTGCCAGCAAGAACACCGAACGCACACTTTGCAGGGTTAAGTTTCAGATTTTATTTCCTTAGCCTATTGAAGAACTTTCTCAGATCTTCCATGTGATCGACAGCTTTATTTGATTTGATGATGACGTCGTCCACATACACCTCAATTTCTTTGTGAATCATGTCATGTAATATAGTAGGCATGGCCCTCATTTAAGTGGCCCCTGCATTCTTCAAACCGAATGGCATCATCTTGTAGCAATATATTCCCCACGGAGTAATGAATGTCATTTTCTCAGCATCTTCCTCGTCCATCCAAATCTGATGGTAACCAGCAAAACACTCTACAAAGGACTGCAGTTCGTGCTTGGCACAGTTGTCAATTAAGATGTGTATGTTCGGCAGGGGGAAGTCGTCTTTCGGACTGGCCCTGTTGAGATCCCGGTAGTCGACGCAGAATCTGACCTTCCCATCTTTCTTTGGTACAAGCACAATGTTGGCTAGCCATGTAGGATATTCGACCACTCGGAGAACCCCGGCGTTGATCTACTTGGTGACCTGTTCATTGATTTTCAAGCTCATGTCTGGTTTGAACTTCCTGAGCTTTTGCTTCACTGGTGGGCATGTTGGATTGGTTGGCAGCTTGTGGGCCACAATAGATGTAATGAGGCCAGTCATGTCATCATATGACCAGGCGAATATGTCCTCATATTCCCTTAAGAATTCCGTATATTCCTCCCTTTCTGACGGCGACAGATGAATGCTGATGCGTGTTTCTTTGACGTTCTCTGCGTTTCCCAGGTTGACGACCTCAGTCTCGTCCAAGTTAGACTTAGGTCTATTCTCAAAGTTCTCGACCTCTTTAATAATATCCTCAAGAATATCATCCTCGTCTGACTCGGAATCCATTTGTTGCGTTGCCTCGTTGCTGGTCACAGTCGTCGGTTCATCAAGATAAGTAATAGTAATGCTGTGTAAAATAAAGCAATGGGGAGGAAAACAGTAAGAAGTAAATATAAGATTTATAAAGAAATTAGAAATGCTTTGATAAATTGAGTAATTGTTTGAACATAGGAGCTATTTCTTGCAGAAATTAAAACTGCGAAAAGGAAGAAAATTCTTGGAATAAATAAACTGTAAATAATGCTTGTTTTGTTAGCCTTGCTACCCCGAGGCTCGACGGGCTTTGGTTGTTCTGACCGACCAATTATTGAGATGTAATCCCTTGCTCACGACTTGTATGGAAGGGTTTTCCTCCCCCTCCTCTTCAAGAATGACACAGCAGTCCATATCCTCATCATCCAGAAATAAATCCCTTATTGCCGCTAGCTCTTCCTCTTCGTCTGTACAATATATGATGGCATCTGGCTGAAAAGTATGCTCTATGCGGGGTATTGGCTTCTCCAATGGGTAGTAGGGGCCGCGCCATGGTGGCGACCAGTCCTTGAACTCCTTCCAAGTGTACTCGTACCCTAGACCAAAAGTAGTACCGTGCTTCTTGAGTGTTACTGGCTTTGTTATTACTTGAAGATGCTTACCGATCCCTTTACCCGACTCGTACCCTTGCCAGTTCAATATGCTTTCGGTCTTACTTCCCCACCACTTGTCTTTGTCAATAGCGTTAACACGTTCTATGTTGTGATAGATTTCTCCGCCCAACTTCCTCCTTCCATCGATGACCGAATAGGTCTGGCGAACGTAGATATGGTTGCTACAGTCTCCATGAATGATTACCTCTTGATGATTCCATTCAAACTTCACAGCTTGATGTAGGGTTGATGCCACGGCCCCAGCCGCGTGGATCCAAGGTCGTCCCAATAGTAAGTTGTAGGATGCAGGCACATATATCACTTGGAAATCTACATCGAACCAAGTTGGTTCCATCTGCAGGCATAAGGTAATTTCTCCCATGGTGGACCTTTGCAAACCGTCGAAGGCCTTTACGTTGATCTCTCCTTCTTTTATCTCATGTAGACTCTTTCTCAATCTCTTGAGTGTGACCAGCGGACAGATGTTGAGACTGGAACCCCCATCAATTAGGATCCTTGTGATGAAATGATCCTCACATTGTACGGTGATGTGTAGTGCTCTATTATGCCCTAACCCCTCGGGTGGTAGTTCATCTTCATGGAAAGTGATCTTGTGACTCTCCAGTATCTGGCCCACCATGTTGCCCATTTCCCCACTGGTGATATTGTCTGGCACATATGCTTCACTCAGCACCCTTAGCAAAGCACTCCTGTGAGTTTCAGAGTTTTGTAACAGGTAGAGGATGGATATCTGAGCTGGCGTTTTGTTCAGCTAGTCGAGGACTGAGTATTCCTTGGCTTGTATCTTTCTTCACTGATCGTCGGAACCTGTTTCAGTGATGGGGGGACGGTTGTTGGCCTGCTTGCTAGACTCGGCCAAATTCTCAGGGGTATAAACTCTGCCAGTTCTTGTCATACCCTGTGCAGTGATGGCTTCCTCAGACTTGCCTTTACCTTTCCTCCTTGCTTC
Source organism: Nicotiana undulata (assembly GCA_005239495.1). Taxonomy (NCBI): domain Eukaryota; kingdom Viridiplantae; phylum Streptophyta; class Magnoliopsida; order Solanales; family Solanaceae; genus Nicotiana; species Nicotiana undulata. Next base: position 13,219 of record ML279577.1, read on the forward strand.
AGCAGTATAGTCCCACGGAATGGCGTTTGAGTAAAAGGGTGTCGTTGTTGACATTGCCACTGGAATAGGTGTGGTCATTCTTATTCCTACCAGAGTATATGTTATAGATGGCCGGATTGCGACTTCGAGCGGTCGCACAAAATCAACTTCGATTGGTCCTGGGGCCTTTCCCTCGGTGGGTGGCCTTGATTCAAACTCAAGTGGAATGGACATGTTTAACTCAACTTCCTCAGACGGCTGCATCTGGACCACGATCGGATTAAGAGTAATCGCGGGCTTCTTCGGATCACCCTCAGCAATTAGCCCAATTGCTCCCCCGGGATCCTAATCATCTTCAACCTCAATCATGTGGACACCGCCTTTATGGTCGGGCAGCGGATTATTGCGAACATTAGGAGCAGGGTACTTGGCTACAATGATCTTGTTATCTATGAGGGTTTGTATCTTGTTTTTCAGGGAACGACACTCCTCGATGGTGTGTCCCTTCATGGCGGAGTGGTAAGCACAGGTTTTGTTTGGGTTGACCCACTGAGATGGGTTCTCAGGGATGACTGTGGAGATGGGTGTGACATAACCGGTGGCTTTAAGCTTTTCGTACAATTGGTCAATGGGTTCATCTATGGCAGTATACTGTTTTGGTGGACGACGGTCAAAGTTTGGGCGAGGTCTCGGGAAGTTTTGGCGGTTAGGGGGTGATTGATAGTGAGAAGGCTGTGAGTTGTAGGCATTATATACGGGAGCTGGTTGGGAGTATCTGGGCGAGGTAGGCTGATATGTGGATGGTGGAGTTTGGTATGCGGGTGAGGGTGTCTGGTATTGAGGTGAAGGTTCTTGGTAACTTGTATCTAGTTGGTAAGTGAAGGAAGGTGCGGGGTATACTTGATATTTGGGAGGGGACTTGGCTTGCTGTGCCACCATCACGGCTCCTACATCCTTTTTCTTGGACACACCACCGGATTGCAGAGCTTTATTGGTAGCCTGTAAGGCTTCAAAGTTAATAACCATACCATATTTGATGCCTTCCTCGATTCGCTTTCCCAACTTGATGATATCAGAAAACTTGTGCCCTTCTACCATCATCAGCCGCTCATAGTACTGAGGATCCTGAGTGCGCACAATGAATTTCTTCATTTGTTCTTCTTCCAAGGCTGGCCTGACCTTGGCAGCCTCTGACCTCCAACGAGTAGCATACGCGCGAAAAGTCTCAGTCGGTTTCTTCTTCAAGTTCTGGATGTAGAACACATCCGGTGCATTCTCTGTATTGAATATGAATCTATCCATGAAGTCCATAGCCTTATTCACCCAATTGATCCATTTCTTTGGATCCTGATTGATGTCCCAGGATAGTGCATCACC
>ML279578.1:0-10968 GCA_005239495.1 Nicotiana undulata
TATATATATATATATATATATATATGTATATACACGCATTGCATTCATCCGCATTTGCATAGAGTTGGGATCGTACGAGGGTGAGTTGAGAAACAATACTGAGTACTGTGAGGTGAACAATTGAGAATAAAGATAAGTCATTTCGGATAATGAGAAAGCGAACAAGTAATATAACTATAAATAGCTTACAAAGGAAGACTATGTTTGAGATCAGTTACTGATTGTGGCTTACATGTTCTTATACTTGATGTACTTTCTCANGGGATACTCACTGGGTACATATTCGTTTATATGTATTCATGTTGCACTTTCTTTCTTTTTCTGCACTTGATTGTGCAGGTCTTGAGGCTGGTCCGTCTGGTCGTCTGCCTGCTGATAGATACTGATCGCGGTGTCACTCCATACGGTGAGCTGTCTTCTTGGCGTCATCCTGACACCACCTTTGAAGCCTTCTAGTTTCATTTTGCTCAGTCTTTTGTTCCAAACTGCGGCTTGTATATTTCTGTATATGTATATTTTAGTTGTTGTATCTATGTAGCCGCCCATTGATAGTGTGACACTAGTCCTGGCACACACTTGTCGTAGTTATCGGGATTGTATATGTATTGGACCTAGCTGTGGTTTAGCTTGTTTCTACGGCCTTACCCCATGTTGTTATTGTATTCCGCACTTTCATTGTTATTGTTGTTCGTTGGCTTGCCTAACCTCGCCGTTAGGCGCCATCACGACCTGGACCAGTTTTGGGTCGTGACAGCGACAGTCGTAGACGACATGTTTGATGAAAATCCCCACAGCCATGAGACTGCTATACATTCTCAAGTTTCAAAGGATAAAGTACAATTAGTTCCTCTGGTTGGTCATGATTATTTTGTGCCTAAAGAGATTGAACAACTTGAGATTTTGTCTATATATTCTAAGGAACTTTTAGATGCCATAGATATCAACTATGATTCAGACGATGAAAAATCAGAGGAAGACCAGCGAGGCTACTCTAAGGTGGAGGAAAATTCAGGCAACATTGCAGATCAGGCGTTTGCTAAAACCCCTCAATGAAATATCGGCGAACAACTCATTCACTTTGTACCTTTGATTATGGACCCACTTGCTAGCTTGGCCCCAGGTAATAAGTTTCCTTGTGGTCACATACTCGTTGTGCTTGTTCATGTCAATCTGAATAATGGTCATATGAATGATACCTATTATTGTTGTCATATGAGGGCTTGTGCTTATGAATCAACGATAGGGATTATCCTGTTTTGTGGTTTTATGGATGATTGGTTCGACACAGAGAAATTTTTTAAGGTTGATTCATGTGTGTTTTTATATGTTGAATCCAAAAATTTATATGAAAATGAAAAGTCTTCAAAGACAAAGGGCATCACCTCTAACATGAAGAATTTGGAAGATGGACAGTCTGAAGGAATTTTTCTATTGTTAGGCTTTCACTGTAAACCAACCTTGAAGGAAGACATTAAAAATATATTGTGGCTCCACCATGATTTCAAAATCTATTTAGGCTATTGGCGTGATACTGGGCAGAATCGCAATCTTCCTGGATTTTTGCTGTGCAAATCGAGAGAGCATGCTAGGGAGGAGAAAATACAGGGGATGCTCCAGACATTTGCTAGACTTTACTGCAAGTGTTCACCACATATTCGGGTCGATAAAGATGCTCGACTCTTGTTTGCTCTGTTTGGTTTGGTTCATGAAACATTGTTCGACAATGGGCAGCTACTGGGAGAGTCTACGGCAAATTCATTCATATGTTCTTTTGATGATTCTACCACTCAAATTAAAGAGCAATACATACTTGATCAGCTGAGGTCTTTTTCGAGGGGAATGGCTCTTGAGTTAAGTGTGTTATACCACGATTTAACTTTCACAATTGTGTTATGGATTAATGAAATTGTTACCATCAGAGACGAACATCTGAATGTTGTTTTTGCAATCACAAAGAAGCCTTCATTGTGGATTAATTCTACATTATTTATTCCATGTGACCTGGTCATGTTTCACGAAGATGGTTTCTATAACCAATTACATTCTAGAAAATATAAAATGCTCTGCCCTCAAGTTGGACTTGGGCTTGTTCAATGCGTAGGGAAGATACCTTGTTAGATTTCAGCTTACAATCAAGATCGACTTCTACATAGAGGTAAATTTGATCCCATATATGAATTTGGTCAAGGTGGGTTTCTATTAGCTTTGCTCCACTTTCCACCTGATGAATCCATATTAGACTTTCCATTTCACCCTGGTTATAGTTTGTTTACCACATTTTATGGTGCTATAAGAAATGTTTCATTCTGGATTGCCTCTGGCACGAGTTCTAACAAGTTCATGCCCTCAAATCTATGGAATCGTCTTCAAATACCAGTATACGACATCACAGTTTGGGTGTTGTCATATTTGATTCTATTTTGGATGGTGAATTCTCTTTTACTACTGAATTTCTTGCTGACACGAGACAAAAGAAGGGCTGCATACTTATATGTTTGGATATAAATTCTCCATTTGGCAGCTTAACCAATGTTATAAAATTTGCAAGTCGGCAGTTGTTCGACACAGAGAATGCACATGAGGATGCACTACTCAAGACCGTAGATACACTTGCTGAAACTTCAGTTCATTACATTATAGCAGTACGTGTTGTTTCTGTCATTCCTTTGGCGGTGACTTATGGAGAACGTATTCCCATCTTTCTTTAGCTTGAAAACTCAATCCCGAACAACAACCTTGGTCAAGTTACTAGGATAGGGATCATGGAGTTTAGGGAGGCACTTGGTGCTGGTGCCAATGCTGAACAATGTGTTACGGGATCTCACACTGGAGGTTCATTCACGGTTATGAGGGATAGATTTGGTGGCAACCTTGGCAGGGGCGAAAATATTGCAGTAATTAATTCAACGGTTGAACACCAGGAAGGAGTAGCTAATTTTGTTGACATTTTTGCCTATTATGATGCATATATGGTGACACATTTGCATATGCAGGAAGGCACCAATTGCATTTTCTTACAAAAATACCAAAGGGTGTTGGACTTAGAGACAACAACGATGAAAGCCACATCTTTCATTAGTGAAGTAGACTTTACATTACACATTACAAGGGAGTACTTCACAACTATTTTGGAAATGAACTTCCACATCATTTATAATGTCATGGATTCTGTGAAAACAAATTGGTCGAAGCAATTTCATTGTCAGTATGCTCTTGTACTTGACACATGTATTCTTATTTTGTACGAGTGGAACAAGACTTTTTTTAACTTCGGGAATTCCGTTGATGAGCAGAACCTACTTGACGGTGTTCATATACTTGACTTGAACCTTGAGGACAAGGTTCTTTTTGAGGGAGAGAGTATTGTTGTGAACCAATCTTACTCCATAAGGGCCTATGGGCTAGAAGTGGTTATTGAGGCTAAGTCAATTGGGGTTATTGGGGTGACTAAAATGTTGGAGAGTTTTATTTGGGATCCAGGACTATTTAGGAAATGGTTAAAATGAGACTACGGGTTAGTAAGAAAGATTATGTGTATTGTGATGAAAAATATATGTTTCCCTCAACCCCATTCTCGGAGTCTAAGCTTCTCATTTCCCTTCTTTTAATTGTGTGCATTCTCCTACAACTATCTCAATTTCTATAATTCCTTCATTAACCTTCAATTTGAGTGTTAGTTCGGCTACTAGGAATTGTAATAGAGTGTTAGTTCTAATCAATATACATTTTGGTTGTAGTATATGTTACAAAATCGCTCAAATCCGAGCTCCCCTACTCAAAATATGACCGAATAAACAAACCTTAGTTGTATATAACTTTCTGCCACTTATTCTACCTCGTTTCTCGTGCCAAACGATCCCGAAACTCATTTTATATGCCTCCAATGGATTTCTTGTGAAATTCTAGTCAAGTTAGGCTTTTGAATCACTCAATTTGACCTTATAATGAATGAGATATGTAGGTTTTAATATTTGCAAATAGTGTAGACTTTTAAATACGCCGTCAGTGACAATTTCGTAATTAATCTGAAAAAAATCTGGCAACCTTAGTAAAATGACCATAAAATCCTCATACGATGTCCAAATTTGACAATTCTTTTTGCTACGGGTCCATAATTACGATACTGATCTAATTCTTCATTCAACAAAGAAATCGGAGCTCATTTGTTCAATATGATATCATTTATGCTTGAAGAAACGACGTCGAAACATAAGAAAAATGAGCGCAACACAACCCAAACCTATTCGAAACTCACCTGAGGCCCTCGAGACCTCAACCAATAATTCCACCAATTCATATATCATTACCCGGACTTAGTCGAACCTCCGAAACACCCAAAACAACACCAAATCAACCTCGGCTTTAAGCCTAAGAACTTCTAAACTTCCAAAATTCACTAACGACGCCGAAACCTATCAAACCACGTCCGAATGACCTCAAATTTTGCACACAAGTCCTAATACATCTTACGGAGCTACTCGTTCCCCCAAACTACTGAGAAAAATGCAAATGCTCAAAATTATCGGTGGGGTCGTTACATTCTCCCCCACTTAAATATATCTTCGTCCTCGAACGTGCCAAGAGTTGTTCCTAAGTCGTCAAACCGCCGTGTAAACTTACCTTGCACATAACCGGGGGTGATCGCGTCACCCTATTCCATATAGGCCCGACAATATAACATAACTGAAGATTATTACTTCAACCTCATCCAGGGAATCACAAGCCGTCAATGCACAACTGATATCGAGCGCTCATGCGCGCATACGAATGCGTGGAAGGATTCAAAGAGTTACACTTCAAGTTGAATCAATACCGCACGATAAGAATTCAAGAATGTGAAACTTTCCTAAAGGTTCTGCAACCTATCAAAGATAAGTACAGACGTCTCTGTACCGATCCGTAAGACACTACTAAACCCGCTCATTACTCGTGGGACCTATGTAACCTAGGCTCTGATACCAACTTGTCACGACCCAAAATCTAACCATGGTCTTTATGGTGCCTACCATTTTACAAGGCAAGCCTATTTCCCCAAAATATTACCACTAATTGATGTTTTTTGAAATTAATAAAAAATTTCCAACATTTAAATTTTTCATAAACAACTAAATCTGATTATAAATGATATAAAATATGGAAACGAGCCCCAAACATCAGGGTGTCACTAAGTCACGAGTGTCTAAACTTATGAACTAAGATCTATAACTGTCTAACTGTAAACACTATCCAAAGGAATAAATGATAAAAGGAGTAACAAGGTCCTGCAGACGCTGGTAGCTACCTTGCAATCTCCACAGATCGCCGGCCTGAAATCAACAATCGCCGCGCTCTAACTCACCTGCATTTGCACATAAAGTGCAGGGTGTAGTAAGAGTACAACCGACTCAGTAGTAACAGAAATAACTAACGAACTAAGTAGTAGTGACGAGCTAAGCAAAACAGTCCAATTATTTATTTTTCACAATTTAAAAATAACAGGAGTAAACAAGTAAATTCCATAACTCAATAAATGTCACAGAGAAATTTAACAAATAAATGTCGCTATATCAAAAGTAAATGCAACCTCACAACAATGTCACTCCATCACTCAGCACTCGCACACAGCACTCAACACTCAACACTCAATACACTCAACACTATGCGCTCACTGGGGGTGTGTACCAACTCTGGAGGGGCTCCCAAAGCCCAAGCGCTAAGCACGGACAGCTCACATGCCATAATATCAATACCTGGATCCGCACGGTCAGCTCACATGGAACGCGGACAACTCACGCGCTATGGTATCAATACCTGGACCCGCACGGTTAGCTCAGATGCTACGCAGACAGCTCACGCGCTATGGTATTATTATCCTCACAACCAGGCCCTCGGCCTCACTCAATCATGTACCTCACTAGCCTCACCATCATTAATAAATAGGGGACACAAACCACATCAAGTATCACAATATATTAGCAAATAATAGAGACTAAGGTAAACATGTACAATAATTTCTATGACCGAATACAAATAATGTGAGCATGAATAAAGCCTAAGCATGATCTCTAACATGAAGGCAGACAAGTTCAACAACACGTAACTACGTAAAAACAGATGATGGCCATGAGGCCTCACGGGACGGACCAAGTCTGAATCCCTCGGGGTATACGCCCACACGCCCGTCACCTAGCGTGGGTATCACCTCCAAACAGTCACATGATATATAATTCTCCGGGTTTATACCCTCAAAACCAGAGTTAAAACTGTTACTTACCTCAACAGCGTAAAATCCTACACAGGGATGCCCTCGTCTCTGGACTCGATCTCCAAAAGCTCATAATCTAACCAAAATCAGAATACTACTATCAACATATTCTAAAGAATCGAATTCCACAATAAAAACAACATAATAATGCCAAAAAATCCGAAATTGGTCAAAACCCGGGCCCCGAAACCACGTCTCAAAACTAGTCAACAATGGCGGAATAATCATCCTCTTCCTCTCCTGAGTCTAACCAAATAAAATTTATCAAAATCGAACTGCGTTTGATCCCTCAAATCCTCACTTTTTATGTCTCCAATGGATTTCTTGTGAAATTCTAGACAAGTTAGACTTTTGAATCACTCAATTTACCTTATAATGAATGAGATATGTAGGTTTTAATATTTGCAAATAGTGTAGATTTTTAAATACGCCGTAAGTGGTAATTTCGTAATTAATCTGAAAAATTTGGCAACCTTAATAAATGACCATAAAATCCTCATACGATATCTAAATTCGATGATTCTTTTTTCTACGGGCCCGTAATTACGATACGAATCTAATGATTCAATTAAAATAGAAATCAGAGCTCATTTGTTCAATATGATATCATTTATGCTTGAAGAAACGACGTCGAAACATAAGAAAAACGAGCGCAACACAACTCAAACCTATTTGAAACTCACCCGAGGCCCTCGAGAACTCAACCAATAATTCCAACAATTCATACATCATTACCCGGACTTAGTCGAACCTCCAAAACACCCAAAACAACACCAAATCATCTGGGATTCAAGCCTAAGAACTTCTAAACTTCCAAAATTCACTAACGGATCTGAAACCTATCAAACCACGTGCGAATGACCTCAAATTTTGCACACAAGTCCTAATACATAATACAGATCTACTCGTGCCCCCAAACTACCGAGCGAAATGCAAATGCTCAAAAGGACCGATCGAGTCGTTACAACTAAGGATAATGCAAAATTTTAAGTTTGGGGTGGGAGAAGACTGTCCGGATAATTTCTCGTGCTATGTTTATGTATGTTAAAAAAATAGATAGAAATAATCCCCCTTGATATTTCTTATGTCCACGGTTCTTTTCCAAGGAATGAGTCTTTGAACCGGGTAGTAATGTTTTTTGTAGGTAAAATTTTCATAAAAGTTTTGGACTTTTCCCGACAATGGACTTCTTTGACAGTTTTCTTGGGGGAGAAAAATGCAAAAATATTGTCCTTTTTCTTTCTTCTGTAGAACTAATAATGGAATGGAAAACTTGAGTATCAATACTTTTTGACATGTTTTATGTCGGAACTTAGAGTTGTAACATTTGAGATGATCATCTTTTTCGTGTTCTAAGTGTCCACATGCCTTGATAATATATATGACTTTATTTTGACGCTTAAGTTCATTTGTTGACTCCTATGATTAATTTCCTTGGGTTAAATTAATAGGAAGGTTGTGCTTAGTTGTTTAACTAGAGTGTAGGGTCTGAGCCGTCCGGAGTGAATCATGTGCATTATGTGATGTGAGATCTTGATTATATTTTGTGCTATCATATGTTCGTCTAGAACTTGCCCCGTGTATTATTCAAAGCGAAATAAGTAAGATTTGTGAGTTAGGAGATGATGTAGGCATTTCTTTGATTGTCCATTGAACTAGTATCCCACCATAAATAAAATTATCCTTAGATAGCCCATTTGAGCCTATAAACCTTTTCTTTGGCACCCATATTACAAGTCGATTCCCTTTTTCTTTTTCTTTTTTTTGTTCTTAATTAGATCTTTTGGAACCTTTACCTCTAAAAGCATTTACGTCGCTAGAAGTGTAAGGTGATAGTTGGGTTATTTTTTGAGTGGAACCACAGAAAGGACAAAAGATGCACGTATATTTTGAAAGATCATTACCCGGGCAACACAAGTTTGGAGAGTGATGAAAATAAGAAAATCAAAGAAAGTAAAAAAAATAGAAAATACACCTCATATTCCACTTATTCGAGCTAGTGAATGCATAGTTGTGTTTAAAGAAGAAGGGCAAAATTTTATATGATTTCGTGGCATTGCTTGAATTCGTCATGAAGAATGTGTATTAGAAAGTTAAGTCTAGTGTAATAAAGTGCTTAGGAGGGTTAGTCACTATACCCAAATATATCCTACCCATCACTTAGCCTACATTACAACCTGTAAAGGCCTAATTGATCCTAAACTTTGCAAGCTTAGATTAGTAGAGACATACACTATGGGCAAGCCTATGGTACGACCTTGGGATGCACATGAATTTCTTTGTGAGAGTGACTGAATTTTTTATTCTTGAAGAAACGACGTCGAAACATAAGAAAAAAGAGCGCAACACAACTCAAACCTATTTGAAACTCACCCGAGGCCCTCGAGACCTCAACCAATAATTGCAACAATTCATACATCATTACCCGGACTTAGTCGAACCTCCAAAACAACACCAAATCATCTGGGATTCAAGCCTAAGAACTTCTAAACTTCCAAAATTCACTAACGGATCTGAAACCTATCAAACCACGTGCGAATGACCTCAAATTTTGCACACAAGTCCTAATACATAATACGGATCTACTCGTGCCCCACAAATACCGAGCGAAATGCAAATGCTCAAAAGGACCGATCGGGTCGTTACAACTAAGGATAATGCAAAATTTTAAGTTTGGGGTGGGAGAAGACTGTCCGGATAATTTCTTGTGCTATGTTTATGTATGTTAAAAAAATAGATAGAAATAATCCCCCTTGATATTTCTTATGTCCACGGTTCTTTTCCAAGAAATGAGTCTTTGAACCGGGTAGTAATGTTTTTTGTAGGTAAAATTTTCATAAAAGTTTTGGACTTTTCCCGACAATGGACTTCTTTGACAGTTTTCTTGGGGGAGAAAAATGCAAAAATATTGTCCTTTTTCTTTCTTCTGTAGAACTAATAATGGAATGGAAAACTTGAGTATCAATACTTTTTGACATTTTTATGTCGGAACTTAGAGTTGTAACATTTGAGATGATCATCTTTTTCGTGTTCTAAGTGTCCACATGCTATTCTATGCTATCATGTGTTCGTCTAGAACTTGCCCCGTGTATTATTCAAAGCGAAATAAGTAAGATTTGTGAGTTAGGAGATGATGTAGGCATTTCTTTGATTGTCCATGGAGCTAGTATGCCACCATAAATTAAATTATCCTTAGATAGCCCATTTGAGCCTATAAACCTTTTCTTTGGCACCCATATTACAAGTCGATTCCCTTTTTTTTTTTTTTTTTTTTTTTTTTTTTTTTNCATATTACAAGTCGATTCCCTTTTTTTTTTTTTTTTTTTTTTTTTTTGTTCTTAATAAGATCTTTTTGAACCTTTACCTCTAAAAGCACTTACGTCGCTAGAAGTGTAAGGTGAGAGTTGGGATATTTTTTGAGTGGAACCACAGAAAGGACAAAAGGTGCACGTATATTTTGAAAGATCATTAGCTGGGCAACCCAAGTTTGGAGAGTGATGAAAATAAAAAAATCAAAGAAAGTAAAAAAAATAGAAAATACACCTCCTATTCCTCTTATTCGAGCTAGTGAATGCATAGTTGTGTTTAAAGAAGAAGGGCAAAATTTTATATGATTTCGTGGCATTGCTTGAATTGGTCATGAAGAGTGTGTATTAGAAAGTTAAGTGTAGTGTAATAAGGTGCTTAGGAGGGTTAGTCACTATACCCAAATATATCCTACCCATCACTTAGCCTACATTACAACCTGTAAAGGCCTAATTGATCCTAAACTTTGCAAGCTTAGATTAGTAGAGACATACACTATGGGCAAGCCTATGGTACGACCTTGGGATGCACATGAATTTCTTTGTGATAGTGACTGAATTTTTTATGCTTGAAGAAACGATGTCGAAACATAAAAAAAACGAGCGCAACACAACTCAAACCTATTCGAAACTCACCCGAGGCCCTCGAGACCTCAACCAATAATTCCAACAATTCATACATTATTACCCGAACTTAGTCGAACCTTTAAAACACCCAAAACAACACCAAATCATCTGGGATTCAAGCCTAAGAACTTCTAAACTTCCTAAATTCACTAACGGATCTGAAACCTATCAAACCACGACCGAATGACCTCAAATTTTGCACACAAGTCCTAATACATCATACGGATCTACTCGTGCCCCCAAACTACCGAGCGAAATGCAAATGCTCAAAAGGACCGATCGGGTCGTTACAACTAAGGATAATGCAAAATTTTAAGTTTGGGGTGGGAGAAGATTGTCCGGATAATTTCTTGTGCTATGTTTATGTATGTTAAAAAAATAGATAAAAATAATCCCCCTTGATATTTCTTATGTCCACGGTTCTTTTCCAAGGAATGAGTCTTTGAACCGGGTAGTAATGTTTTTTGTAGGTAAAATTTTCATAAAAGTTTTGGACTTTTCCCGACAATGGACTTCTTTGACAGTTTTCTTGGGGGAGAAAAATGCAAAAATATTGTCCTTTTTCTTTCTTCTGTAGAACTAATAATGGAATGGAAAACTTGAGTATCAATACTTTTTGACATGTTTTATGTCGGAACTTAGAGTTGTAACATTTGAGATGATCATCTTTTTCATGTTCTAAGTGTCCACATGCTATTCTGTGCTATCATGTGTTCGTCTAGAACTTGACCCGTGTATTATTCAAAGCGAAATAAGTAAGATTTGTGAGTTAGGAGATGATGTAGGCATTTC
>ML279580.1:0-16772 GCA_005239495.1 Nicotiana undulata
CACCCTTATTACCTCGTCCACCCTTGTTACCTCTCCTCCCTTATTACCTCGTGTTGCGGCATGCAACCCGATCCCTCCGGACAAACACATTTCAACCTTGTTACATTCTGTTGCGGCGTGCAACCCGATCCCACCGGACAATCACATTTCATAACAACAATCACCAACAATTAAATCACAAGGATCTTCATTACACGGAACACAAATTCATATCAACAATTCGCTATGTGGACTCAAGGCACAATAATTCTCACCAAGCAGTAATTCATGTACACGGTGTTTCCATAATCGTTCAACTCAATTTCATCAATTCTCAATACCCTTTTTCATCGCTTACCACGCACGATTTTTAGCCAGTAGGTACATTCCCACACTTGGGAACATTAACATTCTTTCATTTATTAACACATACTTTCATATTGATACCCTCGAGCATTTAACGAGCTTTGCACATAGTAAGATAAGCACAACAAACCACTTTTCACAATCTCAGTTAGCATAGTAGTCAACAAGAAATTCAGGGATTGAAGTATTATGCCTCAACACAATTGGACAGTCAATTCACATATTCTCACACAAGGTACACATACCGTATGCTCGGACACCAACAAGAGGATTCTACAAAGGTTAAAGTTAGCCATACATATCTGGAGTCGAAATTCCCTTCTAATTCCTATTCCCAAATCACCGGACCGTCAAGCAACGTCAATCTAATTCATAATGTAACACATACATCTTAGAATTGGGAATCATGAACACAATTCGATCTCGCTTAGGCATTTTATCGAATGCTCTCTGACCCCTCAGATTACCAACCCCCTCTTTGTAAATATTTACTCTAACCCACTTCCCTTTACTAGATTGTGACAATAAATGAACATGCATGCAAGGTTCTTCACTTTTATCTTCAAGAACCCATTTATGGGAGTTCTGCTATCAACCAAAAATCTGAAAATTTAAAAGAAATAGGGTGGGGACTTACCTGTTAGAATGAAGAATAAGAAGATTACTCGAAATTCCCAGGCCTGAGTGCTTTTGGAAAATCAAATTGATGAAGAAGGCGCTTTCTCTCTCAAGAACCCTCTTTCCCCTCTCTATATTTTGTTCAGAAATTCCTTAAAAATGAAGGGGAGGGGTGTTTTATTAAACATGGGGTCGGGTTTTAAATTTAGAAAATAGGATCCCCGACACAGAAATGCGGTTAGGATTCCTGCTATGCGGTCCGCATTCCTGTCGCAGAAATGGTCCTCAAATGGGCCAAAATTGGAAAACAATCTTCCCATGTATGCGACCACTATGCGGTCCGCATACCTGTTATGCGATCGCACAGTATGTCGCATAACCTCCCTCGCAAAAACCATGGGGCAAGAATGCGACAACTATGCGGTCCGCATACCCAAAATGCGATCGCATTCTGGGCTGCATAGTTGTCCTCAATTTAGACAGAAGCCTGATCATGTATGCGACAGTTATGCGCTCCGCATACACTTTATGCGATCGCATAGTGCGTCGCATAACGGCACAATTCTGGAAAATTTTATTTTTCAAGTTTCGGGGTACTTTTAACTCAAAATAGGTCCGTTTTAAGAATTTCTACAGTTATAACAACACAGGGACCTATTCGGGCATTATTTTAGACATAGAATTTTACGGGTCTTTACATTCTCCCCCACTTAAAATCATTCGTCCTCGAATGAGGATCGGGAAGTCATTTGATTTTGAAAACACAATATGTCAACCCCCAATTTTCACTAACTCTGATATTTTCTGAAAAGTTTGCCAGAGTTTCCTTTGTAACTAGGCCTATATACCTGCCAGCGAGCCCCCAAAACACATTTCCAATTTAATGCTACATAGTGTAGTTATTCTAACAACTTGTATATAACCTTGTTACCTCAACAACTTGCATATATTCAATTACTTCCACATGCCATATACACTGCAATTAATCATTACCAATCTACACTTCTATTACTTATTTAACTATCACATGAGTTTCACATAATTCCACTTACTCCAACAATTTTCACATAATTCAGTTAACACCACAACTTGCATATCATTTAACTATCACATGAATTGCACAAAATTTTAGCTTACTTCAAAGAGCTGCACATTACCCAAATAATCACAATGTTACACAAATATGGCACAACTTGAGAAGTTACAATAATAAGAAAATTAGGAGAGTGAAGCGTGCTTGCACAAAATTAAACACAAAGGTGTATTCACTTAGAGATGGCAGTTCTCACGATCACTACTAGACTTGTTCAAGCAAATAGGGATATTTTTCTTTCATTTCACTTTCTGCTTCCCACGTGGCTTCCTCGACTTGCTGACTTCGCCATAACACTTTAACAGAAGCAATTTCTTTGTTTCTCAATCTATGGACTTGCCTATCAAGAATAGCAACCGGAACCTCTTCATACGATAATCCTTCATTAATTTCAATGGTCTCAACTGGCACGATGACAATTGGATCTCCAATTACCTTCTTCAACATGGACACATGAAACACTGGATGCACTAATGACATGTCAAGGGGCAATTCTAGCCTATACGCGACTTGCCCTATCCTTTGAGCGATCTGGTATGGCCCGACATACCTTGGGCTCAATTTCCCTTTCTTCCCAAATCGCATCACTCCCTTCATGGGAGACACCTTCAAGAATACCCAATCATCTACTTGAAATTCCAAATTCCTACGACGAACATCCGCATAGGACTTCTGGCGACTTTGAGCAGTTTTCACCATTTCCTGAATGACTCTAATTTCTTCCATAGCTTGATGCACAAGATCAGGTCTTAAAAATTCCGCCTCACCAATCTCAAACCATCCGATCAGAGATTTCATCTCCTTCCATACAATGCCTCAAATGGGGCCATCAGAATGCTAGCATGGAAGCTGTTATTGTAAGCAAACTCTATAAGCGGCAAGTGATCATCCCAGCTACCCTTGAAATCCAAAACACAAGCCCGTAACATATCCTCAAGCGTCTGAATAGTCCTCTCCGCTTGGCCATCAGTCTGCGGGTGGAAAGTCGTGCTGAGATTTACCTGAGTACCCAAACCTTGTTGAAATTTCCTCCAAATGTTAGTTGTGAACTGGGCCCCTCGATCCGAAATAATAGAAATGGAGTGCCATGATGTCTGACTATTTCCTTGATATACAACTGAGCGTACTGTTCTGCAGTATCGGTGGACTTGACTGGTAAGAAGTGAGCTGATTTCGTGAGTCGGTCCACTATCACCCAAATTAAGTCGAACTTGTGCTGAGTTCAAGGTAACCCTACCACGAATTCCATATTGATCATTTCCCATTTCAACATCGGTATTTCCATGAGCTACGTCAACCCACCGGGCTTCTGATGCTCGGCCTTCACCTGCTGACAATTCGGACATCTAGCCACAAAGTTCGTCACACCCCTCTTCATACTACCCCACCAGTAAATCTGCTTGAGATCGTGATACATTTTCGTAGAACCTGGGTGAACAGAATACCTGGAATTATGAGCCTCTGCCATTACCCTCTCCCGGAGATTATCCACATCTGGAACACATAGTCTCCCCTGACACCGCAAGACACCGTCATCATCGCCGAGTGACAAAGCTGAAATCTTGTGATTCAAAATTGCTTCCCTTAATTGTATCAATGCTGGATCTCTGAATTGCTTTTCCCTGATTTCCGCTACAAGCAAAGACTCAGCTCCATTACACACCACGACCTCCCCCTCATCTGAGGTCGAAAGACAGTCCCCAAGACTGGCCAGCTGATAAGCCTCTCAAGCCAAAGGCCTCTGACCGGCTTCTAAATGTGCCAAGCTACCCATGGATTTCCAACTAATAGCGTCGGCTACCACATTCGCCTTCCCTGGGTGGTACAAAACATTCATATCATAATCCTTGAGCAATTCTAACCACCTCCGCTGCCTTAAGTTCAACTCCTTCTACTTGAATAAATACTGAAGACTCGTGTCGTCTGTGAACACGTCCACATGGACCCCAAAAAGATAATGCCGCCAAATTTTCAATGCAAACACAACTGCTGCGAGCTCCAAATCATGCGTCGGATAATTCTTCTCGTGATTCTTGAGCTGCCTTGAAGCATACGCTATAACTTTACCACATTGCATCAACACACACCCCAAACCAACTCTCGAAGCATCACAATAAACCATGAATCCCTCTGAACCTTCTGGCAAGGTCAACACTGGTGCCGAAGTCAATCTCGACTTCAATTCCTGAAAACTCTTTTCACAAGCATCGGACCACTGAAACTTAACTGCTTTCTGCGTCAGCTTAGTCAATGGGGAGGAGAGAGTAGAGAATCCCTCCACAAACCTCTGATAATACCCAGCTAGACCCAAGAAACTATGAATCTCTGTCGGGGTCGTTGGTCTAGGCCAATCCTTCACCGCCGCAATCTTTTGGGGATCAACCCGAATCCCTTCCCTAGAAACAACATGGCCCAAAAAGGTGACTGATTCTAGCCAAAACTCACATTTCGAAAACTTTGCATACAACTGGTGTTGATGAAGAGTCTGCAGAACTGCCCTGAGGTGATTAGCATGATCTTCCTGACTTCGCGAATAAACAAGGATATCATCAATGAAGACTATCACGAAGGAGTCAAGAAACAACTTGAAAACCTGATTCATAAGATCCATAAAAGCTGCTGGGGCATTGGTTAGCCCAAAAGACATTACCAGAAATTCAAAGTGCCCATA
This sequence comes from Nicotiana undulata, assembly GCA_005239495.1. Taxonomy (NCBI): domain Eukaryota; kingdom Viridiplantae; phylum Streptophyta; class Magnoliopsida; order Solanales; family Solanaceae; genus Nicotiana; species Nicotiana undulata. The sequence goes on from ML279580.1 coordinate 4,728, forward strand.
ACGAGTGCTGAAAGAGGTCTTAGGAATATCCTGCTGCCTGATCTTTAACTGGTGATACCCGGACCGTAAATCAATCTTTGAAAAAAACCTAGCACCTTGCAACTGATCGAACAAATCATCTATCCGAGGTAGTGGATATTTATTCTTGATGGTAACCTTGTTGAGCTACCGATAATCAATACAGATTCGAAGCGATCCATCTTTCTTTCTGACAAAAAGAACCGGTGCGCCCCAAGGCGACACACTTGGCCGAATGAAACCCTTTTCTAACAAATCTTTCAATTGATCCTTTAACTCTCTCAATTCTGTTGGCGCCATCCTGTAAGGTGGAATAGATATTGGCTGCGTATCTGGCAATACATCAATCCCGAAATCAATCTCTCTATCTGGCGGAATTCCAGGAAGCTCATCCGAAAACACTTCAAGAAACTCATTCACAACCGGCACGGGCTCGGGAGCAGGCACCCCTGAAGTGGTGCCCGCAACCCAGACCAAATGATAGATGCACCCCTTCGGGATCATCTTGGAGGCTTTAAGATAGGAAATAAACCTTCCCCTCGGCACAACATCATTCCCCTTCCATTCAATAACGGGCTCGTTAGAAATTCGAGCCTCATAATTCTGGTTCGGCAGTCGAGTTTAGCAAAGCACGAATAAAGCCAATCCATTCCCATGATTACATCAAAATCTAACATCTCTAACTCAATAAGATCGGTCGTGGTATCTCGACCACACACCGTAACAACACAAATCCTATAGACTCGCGCGGCCGTAAAAAGAATCACCAACCGGAGTCGACACTGAGAACGGCTCATGAAGTCGTTCGGGTTCTATCCCAAAACTCGAAGCAAAGAATGGAGTAACATATGACAATGAAGACCCGGGGTCAATAAGAGTATAAACATCAAGTGTTTGTACATTCAAAATACCTGTGACAACATCTCGAGAAGCATCTGCACTCTGGCGACCACTCAAAGCATAGAATCGACAGGGTCCCCCTTGACCCCGTGCTCTACCCCTAGATGCACCGCGCCATGCTGGAGCTGGAGCTGGAGGGCATGCTGAAGATGTAGCGGCCGAAGAACTGGACGGCTGAGCAGTGCCCCTACCTGTGCCCTGACTAGGCACACGACAATCTTGCTGAATATGGCCTCTCACTCCATATCTATAGCATACCGGGATATCCAGGTAACAAGGCTCAGAATGGAACCTCCACACTTAGGGCATGGGACCTTCCGTTGCTGCTGAAACCTCCCACCAGAATGACCTGACCGGTGGAACCTCCTACCATCTGAACCGGGCCCAAAGCGACCTCCCTGCTGATAACTGTGCCTTGATGACGGCGCACTGGTTGAAGACTGAGCATAGGACTGAGATGGCCCTGTCGACCCTCTCCCAAGGGCTGATCTCCCACCTCCAACTGAGCCCCCAGGGTTGCCCTTTGACTGAGCCCTACTACTACCCTCTCTCTCCATTCTTATCTTTAATTTCCGGGACTCCGTAGCCTAGGAAAAACCCCACAATCTTACCATAGTTCATATCTGAATGCAAAGCAGATGTATCAGCCTCATTGACAACTAAGGGACCAAGGCCCTGAACAAACTGACGAACTCTGGCCTCCATAGTCGGCATCATGTGGGTAGCATACTTGGACAAGCGCACAAACTCCATATGGTACTCCCACACACTTATGTGGCCCTGCTTAAGGACCTCAAACTCTGCAGCATGGGCTGCCATGACCTCGGCAGGCAATAAATGATCCATGAAAGCATCTACAAACTCGACCTACCTCGTCGGAGGGATCCCCTTTCCATGGGAACTCTCCCACATCTCAAACCATGAATATGCTGCCCCCTTTAGACAATAGGAAGCTAACTCAACTCCCTCTGTTTCAGTAGCCTTCATAATCCGGAGAGTTTTGTACATTTCATCTACAAAATCTTGAGGATCGGCCTCTGGGTCGGTGCCTGTGAACTCTGGAGGGGCTAACTGCAGAAACTGGTTGAACCTAGAACTTGAAGAATCCCTTTGCTCGCTAGAGGACGCAGGGGCATCATGTGATCTTTGGGCCTGGGAGGCCACTAACTAAGTCAACATCTGAATAGCTCCCCTGAGGTCCCCATCATAAATACAGGGACCAAAATTCGGGACTGAGGAAGGATCAGGAACATCAGCGGGAGGGATCTCAGTACCCTCCGCTGGAGCAGGAATAGGGATAGACTAGCCTGGCACGGAGGAGTCAGGCAGATTCAAGGTCGGGGAATCATTCTCACCCGCACCATTTGATAACGGATTCATGGCCACACTTGGGGTGGCATTGGCCTGTAGGCCGAGTCGAGCTCTCTTCTTGGGCGCCATTTACTGAAAATTAGGACAAGGCGCGATTTAGATAAAGATATTCTCACCTTTCACTTCATCGCACGATACAGAGTAACAATGAAAGGGTATTTTCCTAAATTTCCATGCAACCCCCTACTTATAGATGTGGTCGACAACACACCGATAAGAAGGGCTATACTAGACACGGCTCAGAGACATCCTAGGACACTTTTAAAACCTTAGGCTTTGATACCAAGTTTTACGCCCTAAAAATGAGGGACGAGACCGGCGCCTAACCAGATGAACCCAGTCAAGCGGACCTGGATTGCCTTTCCTACCCAACGTATTACCCCGTGTTCATAACGTACATTATTCCATATGAGTTAGCCAATTTAGATTCAAAGTACACTTTACAACATAATTTGATTTTCCTCTATTAGTTTTCAACAATAGATAATCCAAAATATACAAGTTACATACAACATTTCTGATTTGCGATCCACAATTACGAGTAAGTACAACTACCGCACAAAATATACATATACATATACAACCCATACAGTGTCTACGGAGCCTCTAAGAGTTCTTAGGAGTTTTACATAACTTGTCGGCAACAAGGCCCCGACTATACCTTTACAACATAAGCAAAAGGGGATAGTATAATCCACACGCGGCCCCGAGAAGAAGAGGGGCTCACCAAAGCTGCTAAAGAGATGAAGAGGAGGCACCACTAACGGCGGGCTGAGCTACCTGCTATAGAACCACTTACATCCATATAAAATATGTAGCGCCCCCGGCAAACGGGACATTAGTACCGTGGAATAGTACTAGTATGTGTGAACAAAATTTACCCTAAGTACAATCAAGCAATACACAGATAAGAGACAGTTAATGGAACCAACAAGTATTGCACAGAAACAAAAACAACCATAATCAAGAAATTCACAGATTCGCATTTCAACACAACCACATTCCACCTTTATTACCTCGTCCACCCTTATTACCTCATCCACCATTGTTACATCTCCTCCTTTATTACCTCGTTTTGCGGTGTGCAACCCTATCCCTCCGGACAAACATATTTCAGCCTTGTTACATTCTGTTGTGGCGTACAACCCGATCCCACCGGACAATCACATTTCATAACAACAATCACCAACAATTAAATCACAAGGATCTTCATTACAAGGAACACAAGTTCATATCAACTATTCGCTATGTGGACTCAAGGCACAATAATTCCCACCAAGCAGTAATTCATGTACACGGTGTTTCCATAATCGTTTAACTCAATTTTATCAATTCACAATATCCTTTTTCATCACTTACCACGCACAGTTTTTAGCAAGTAGGTACATTCCCACACTTGGGCACATTAACATTCTTTCATTTATTAACACATACTTTCATATCGATACCCTCGAGCATTTAACGAGCTTTGCACATAGTAAGATAAGCACAACAAACCACCTTTCACAATCTCAGTTAGCATAGTAGTCAACAAGAAATTCAGGGAGTGAAGTATTACGTCTCAACACAATTGGACAGTCAATTCACATATTCTCACACAAGGTACACATACCGTATGCTCGGACACCAACAAGAGAATTCTACAAAGGTTAAAGTTATCCATACATACCTGGAGTCAAAATTCCCTTCTAATACCTATTCCCAAATCACCGGACCATCAAGAAACGTCAATCTAATTCATAATGTAACACATTCATCTTAGAGTTGGGAATCATGAACACAATTCGAACTCGCTTAGGCATTTTATCGAATGCTATGTGACCCCTCAGAATACCAACCCCCTCTTTGTAAATATTTACTCTAACCCACTTCCCTTTACTAGATTGTGACAATAAACGAACATGCATGCAAGGTTCTTCACTTTTATCTTCAAGAACCCATTTAGGGGAGTTCTACTATCAACCAAAAATCTAAAAATTTAAGGTAAATGGGGTGGGGACTTACCTTTTAGAATGAAGTAGAAGAAGATTACTCGAAATTCCCAGGCCTGAATGATTTTGGAAAAATCAAATTGATGAAGAATGAGCTTTCTCTCTCAAGATCCCTCTCTTCCCTCTCTCTATTTTGTTCAGAAATTCCTTAAAAATGAAGGGGATGGGTGTTTTATTAAACAGGGGGTCGGGTTTTAAATTTAGAAAATAGGAGCCCCGACACAGAAATGCGGTCAGGAATGCGATCGCATTCCTGCTATGCGGTCCGCATTCCTGTCGCAGAAATGGCTCTCAAATGGGCCAAAATTGGAAAATAATATTCCCAGGTATGCGACCACTATGCGGTCTGCATACTTGTTATGAGATCGCATAATGTGTCGCATAACCTCCCTCGCAAAAACCATGGGGCAAGAATGCGACAACTATGCGGTCTGCATACCCAAAATGCGATCGCATTCTAGGCCGCATAGTTCTCCTCAATTTGGACAGAAGCCTGATCATGCATGTGACAGTTATGTGGTCCGCATAAACGTTATGAGATCGCATAGTGCGGCGTATAACAGAACAATTCTGGAAAATTTTGTTTTTCAAGTTTCAGGGTACTTTTTACTCAAAATAGGTCTGTTTTAAGAATTTCTACAGTTATAACAACACAGGGACCTATTCGGGCATTATTTTAGACATAGAACTTTACGGGTCTTTACACTGACATTTACATCAAAGAGATTTTTTGACTTCGCGGTGTGTCGGTTTCAATCATTTCAGATGGAGGCACGCAGTTCACATCGCAGTTGTGGAGAGCTGTGCAGTGAGAATTGGGCACTCAAGTGGAATTGAGTACAACATTTTACCCTTAGACGGACGGGTAGTCTGAGTGCACTATTCAAATATAGGAGGATATGCTACGTGCATGTGTCATTGATTTTGGGGGCTCATGGGACCAATTTCTTCCACTCATGGAGTTTGCTTACAACAACAGTTATCAGTCGAGCATCCAGATTATCCTGTATGAGGCTTTGTATGGGAGTAGGTGTAGATCTCAGGTGGGTTGGTTTGAGCCCGGTGAGGCTAGGATTTTGGGTATACACTTGGTTCAGGATGCAGGACAAGGTTAAATTGATTCAGGAGCGGCTTCGCACGGTCCAATCTAGGCATAACAGCTATGCCAACAGGAAGGTTTGTGAAGTGTCTTACATGGTTGGGGAGAAGGTTTTGCTGAAGGTTACACCCATGAAGAGTGTTATGTGGTTCGGGAAGAAGGGAAAGTTGATCTCTTGGTTCATTGGGTTGTTTGAGGTACTTTAGGGGATTGGGGAGGTGGCTTACAAGCTTGCCTTGCCACCTAGCTTGTCGAGTATGCATCCAATACATCATGTTTCTTTGCCCCGAAAGTATGTTGGCGACCCGTCTCATTTTTTGGATTTCAGCACAGTTCAGTTGGATAGTGATTTGACTTATGATGTGGATCCGGTGGATATTCTGGGTCGACAGCTTCGAAAGTTGAGGTCAAAGAATATAGCTTCAATAAAGGTTCAGTGGAGAGGTTATACGATTGAGGAGGCTACTTGGGAGACCGAGCAATTTCGGAGAAGATATCCACACCTATTTGAGACTCCACGTATGTTTCTAGACCCCTTCGAGGATGAACGTTTGTTTAAGAGGGGGAGGATGTAACGACCTACCAGTCATTTCGAGAGTTGTAGCCCCGTTCCCCTTTTTACTGCTCATTTTGTGCTCTACAATTGTTATATGACTTACCGGGTTGGAAAAGTCGACCAAATGTTGACTTATGTGTAAACGACCTCGGATTTGAATTTTTATGGTTTCGTTTGCTCCATTAGGTGATTTTGGACTTACGAGCGCGTCCAAAATGTGATTTGGAGGTCCATAATAGAATTAGGCATAAAATGGTGAAAGTTGAAATTTAGGAATGTTTGACCGGGAAGGGACTTTTTGATATCGGGGTCGGGTTGGATTTCGGGAAGTTGGAGTAGGTTGGTGGTGTCATTTATGACTTGTATGAAAAATTTGAGGTCAATCAAACGTGATTTGATAGGTTTCGACGTCGTTTGTAGAATTTGGAAATGTCAAAGTTCATTAGGCTTGCATCCATGTTCAATTCGTGTTTTTGATGTTGTTTGAGGTGATTCGAGGGTTCAACTAAGTGCCTATGATGTTTTGGTCTTGTTGATACATTCACAAGGGGTCCCGAGTGGCTCGGGTATGTTTCGGGGTGAGTTTTGAACGAGTCCGGGCATTTTTAAAAATTTGAGGTAAAGCCTCAAGTGCAGACCTGGGAGGGGAGGGAAAGTGCGGACCGCACAATTCTTCTCGCGGCCGCAGATCGTAGATTCTCCAGATTCGATGGTCTGTCTTCGGAAGCTTATGACTTTTAATCTATACAGAATTGGGAGATGATCCAAAAACAAAAGTTTTATCCCTTTGTACCTAGTTTTAAGAAATGTTAATCAACCATCATTTGGACATTTGTACAGAAAGTAATGGCCAATTTACTAAATCCTGGTAGTGCAGATTTTATTGAAGTACGGCCGCTCAATTTGGATCGCGGCCACAGAACCTGGGATGTGCGACCGCACCCAAAACATATGCGGTCAGCACTCTGGAGGACTGACTGTGAGCTATATAAATGAGGGTTAGGGTATTATTTCACATTTGGACTTTGGGAGCTCAGTTTGTGACGATGTTTCATGGGTTTTCAAGAAAATCATCGGGGTAAGTGATTCTAACTTAGTTTTGGTTAATATACATGAATTATCATTGGTTTCACAATTTAATTAGTACTTTGAGATGGAAATTTGGGGAAAATAGAAGAAACTTCATAACTTATCATTTTGGGATTTAAAGGTCGAGTTGTGATCGGATTTGACTAATTTTGGTGTGGTTGAACTCGTGGTCGAATGGGTATTCGAATTTTGTAACTTTTACCTGATTCCGAGACGTGGACTCGGGGCGCAACTTTCGAGTTGACTTTTTGATTTTTGACTTAAAGCTTAGTATTTTATTATGGAATTGATTCCTTTAGCTTGTGTTGCTTGTATCGAATTATTTTTGGCTAGATTTGAGGCATTCAAAGGTCAATTTGTGAGGCAAAGGTGTGTTGTAGTAGTGATTTGCTCGGATTGAGGTAAGTAACAGTTTTAAATCAGGTCCTGATGGTATAAAACTCCGGATTTTGGTGTTATATGATTGTTTTGGAGGTGACACAAATGCTAGGTGAGGGGAGGAACCGTGGGAACAGTGACTTTGGTCCATTCCGTGAAATTGAAAAGTTGAATAAACTCATTGTTAGCTATATGCTCTTCATGTGTTATAGAAATTTGAATGTGAATCATGTTAGAGATCATATTTAGGCTATGTGCTGATATTGTTGGGACCCACAGAGGTCACGCCATGGTTGAATTACTAACTAAATGCTATTTGTACTTAGTCTCAGATTTTATTTGCATATCATATCTCGATCTCTATTATTCCCTTTAATGCATCATATTATGGCCGTTTGGGCCGATTTTTCTTATTTCTGAGAGCCCGAGAGACTGGAGAGATCGATAATTGAGTGAGGGCGAGGGCTTGATTTTGAGGATATTTATGGAACCGAGTTGCATGTCGCAGCATGTTTAATTGATATATGCCATGATTGGCTTGAAATAGCGCTTGGGCTGAAGGGGCCCCTACACCCCTAGTGAGCGATGATACCTACTGAGTGCAAGTGCCGAGAGCTGAGTGACTGTGAGGAATGAGTGGCTGTGAGGAATGAGTGATTATGAGGTTTGAGTGAATGGTAGAACTAAGTGATTGTTGCCCTGCGGGGTTGTATAAAATTTCATTATTATTGCACATTGCCATATATCACTATCTTTTTGGAAAAACTTCTTGAAGATACTTTTATCTGGTTTTTACTTGAATTTGGCACGAATAAACTTATTTGACTTAATTTGCCGGATTTGAAAGTATGTCTATTCTCCTTGTTGAGACTACTGAAAATGAGTTATAACTGTGTAGCTCGTCATTATCTTTCAGTTCCTTATTTATTATTGTTACTTACTAAATTAGTTGCACTCACGCTACACCCTACACTTTGTGTGGAGATGTAGGAGTTTTTAGACGCAGAGGTGTTGATATTTCGCGTAGCTGGCTGTTGGAGATATTGAGGTAGCTGCTTGACGTTCGCAGTCCTTGTTTCCTCTTCCTTATTCTGTCTTTCGTTGTATTTGTATTCAAACGGTTATAGTCGTTTCATTTCTAGACTGGCTATGTATAGATGCTCATGGCTTAGTGACACCCCAATATTGGGAGCTATTTTCTGCACTGGTGTTTTGGGTTTTACCCCTGTTTATGGAAACTATGCTTATTCTAAATATTTTGATTTACTTTACTGTTAAATATTGGAAGTACTTTGGAGATGTCGGCTTTCCTAGTACCATCGATAGGCGCCATCACGACAGGTTAGGATTTGGGTCGTGACTACCACCCATTTTTTCTCATGAACTCCTCCCTTCTTATCTATGTTTTCTATACACATGGAGGTAGAATTATCATGAAGGGATTCAAAAAATTTACAAATATAAACACATGAAGAAGAATGGATTCATTATTTAATATATATGCATAATTTCTTTTAACTTCATAAACACAATGTAATTTCCTGACTAAGTGGGTACCTTCCTCCCTCCCCCCTCAAAGCTCCACACAAACTACACACACCTCCAAGTTGGGTGTAGGTATTTAAATTTTATTAAATTTAACTTCATAGAATAATTTGAACTATATCAAAAAATGCAAGATATATGAGACTAGAAAGATATTATGGCCAATATAATTAAAACAATTAAATAAGATATCAATTAACTATCCTCAATTCTAAATTAGTAGGGGTTGCCTTATGAATCCAATATGCGTTATTCTGGTTATACTCCGTAACATCCAAGTTGCGTTAAGATGATTCATTATATCTAGACAATATTTTTGTGCTATCAACCAATACCTATGGAAACTCTTTTCCTTAGTCGAGTTTGAGATTGGTATGCTTTGTACATCCGCGGAATGTTTTCCAATTATCTATTTTATGGTAAAAAAGAATGCAATGATCGACATATAGGAGTTCGTCATAGAGATAAGGCTGATTTTAACCTGTTCCAATTCATGCATCTCCTTTCTGAAAATATTTTATCTCTGTAAGGAACAAGTCTAGAACTGAGAGAATAAAGCGTCCAATTCATTTATCTGTTAGTGTTAGTAATCCGTGTTCGAAACTAGAAATCAGAGAAGTAAAAAATATTTGTTCAATAAAGCAAAACACAAAATAAGTTTCAAGATCACAAGTTGCTTGTGTGTCCTTAAAGAATTTAATCCCCTTATTGTTGTCCAAAGTTATGGATTTCTTCCTCCCAAAATAGAATGGAAAAACTATTTTGTAATACTGGTAATCAAAATTACAGAACTTCAGTGAACTAAATAAATGGAGCAAATCACACTGGACACTTATATGTATGTTTGGAAAGGGAAAAAAATAGTGTAACAATGTAGAGAAGAGAGGAGAAGTTTTCAAAATTTTCTGCGTGTAAAAATGAGGCCAAGACTCTGAATTTAGAAACAATGGAAGGGTAAGATGAATAGGTTCAATCCAAGAGGTGCCTCTTCCATTTCCCATTCTGTCACGGCCCCAAAACACCCAGTCGTGATAGCGCCTATCGTGGAATCAGGCAAGACACACACTTCGTTTGAATTTAAGGTTATTCTCAGAAAAATCATAAATTTAGTAGCAAAAGTGTCATTAATAATTCATTTAAAACGTAATAAAAATCCGATCCCAGATCTAGTGTCACCGAGTCATGAACTACTATATACAAATTATAAAAATACAGAGCTGACATAATATTGTCTGAAATAAATAAATACGACTGGGGGATAGAGAAAGGAGAAAATCGAGACTGCGATCGCCAGCTGCTACCTCGATGCCTCCAAGGAACTCTGACCCAAATCAACAACCGCTACTGGGCCCCGATGTACCTGGATCTGCACACAAGGTGCGGGGGGTAACGTGAGTACACCAACTCAGAAGTAACGAACCAAAACGATGGGTTGAGCGGTAGTGACAGACTAAACCTCAATAATTGTAATGAAAACAGAGCACAAAATTTAGGCATGTTCACAGTTATATCAGAAAATGAAAACAGATTATGGCCGATATGATAAGTAACCCATGTACATCTCAGTACTCTACTTGCCAATGTATCAACACTGTGAAAATGCACATAATACTCACAACTCTCTCATGAAAGTCTACTCAATATTGTACTTGGCTCTCGGGCCCAGAGAAGATACATCCCAGAAAGGACATAAACACCGGTGACCGTAGTCACTCAGTACTGGGGAAAGGCCAATCCAGCCCCGCGTATCATCAACTTCGGACAAGATCCATGTCTAGGGAAGATCCATCCCTCAAATATCAATGCGCTCACTAGGGGTGTAAACACTCTGGAGGGTCTCCGATTAGCCCAAGCGTTATAACAAGCCAACAAAAGGATAATAAATATCTCGTTGCGGTGTGTAGTCCGATCTCATAACTGTCTCTCAATAACAGACTCTCGATCTCACTCAGTCCTCACTCTCCAGTCACGCTCACAGGGGCTCACAGATGCATAAACTAGCTCGAATCAATGATAAATGTACAAAATTGACAACTACCGAGACTGAGACATGATATGATATGCTATGACAGGACTGAGAAATAAACATCAAATAAAACACATGAGAAGACAGTAATATATGACCACCCGGGTCTCAACATTTCTGTCGTGAGGCCTTAACATAGTATTTAGCATGATTTCTAGTATAACATATTAACAACGTTGATAGGATTACAAATATCAATCAATAATAGCTACTAAACGGTGCCATAGGATGAGCCAGGCCACAATCACACGGTGCACGCCCGCACGCCCGTCACTTGGCATGTGCGTCACCATAAATATAGTCATATAGCATACAGTTCAGGGTTTCGAACTCTCATAACCAAGTTTGGAAACGTTACTTACCTCAAATCGGCTAAAATCCTAGCCCAAAATGCCCTTGCCTCTAGACTCGGCCTCCGATTGCTCCAAATCTAACCAAAATCAGTATATTATCATAAATATACGCTAACAGAATGAAACTCATACGAAAATTATTAAATTAACTCAAAAATCTTGAAGTTGGCCTAACCCGACCCCCAGTCCCATGTCTCTGAATTCAAATAAAATCACATCATAAGACTCCTCATCCTCCCACGAGTCTATACATACAAAGAACAGCAACCTCAAATGGCCCCTAAAATCCCAAATTAAAGGTCTCCAATTACAAGCCCTAATTCTCTATTTTTCACCCTTAATCTCATAGATTTCATGCTTAAACAACTTAAAATCAATATAGAATCGAGTTTTAGGTTCAAGAAACTCACCTCAATGAAAACCCCCTTGATTCCCTCTTCATAACCCTCTAGAAAGCTTCAACTCCGGATAAAAATGGTGGAAGATAACCCAAATTTCGTGAAGTCCAACTTATATACTTTCTTCCCAGGCATCTCGCACTTGCTTCTGCGGTCCAGACCACCGCATCTACGACTTCCACTTAAGTCCTTAAAACCGCATCTACGGTCACCTTACCGCACCAGCGGTCTCGCAAATGCGCTCCACCTTCCGCACATGTGGTTCCTACACTTCTCAGCCTTGGTCGCACATGCAGTCTTCCCCCCTCCCCTCCCCCCCCC
>ML279580.1:16882-38216 GCA_005239495.1 Nicotiana undulata
CCCACTTCTGCGCTCTCGCACCTGCGGTTGCAGTTATGACAGAACCAGCAACTTCAGCTGCATTCTCCAACTTCCAAACTTTCTGATAGTCATCCGAAATCATCTCGAGGCCCCCGGGACCTCAACCAAAAATACGAACAAGTCATAAATGATCACCCGAACCTAGTTGAACCCTCGAAACACCCAAAATGGCATCGAAACACCAAATCAACCCATGATTCAAGCCTAAGGATCTTCAAACTTCCGAAAATCACCAACGATGCCGAATAACCAAACCTCGTCCGTATGACCTAAAAATTTGCACACACATCCTAAATGACACTACGAACCTATTGCAACTTCCAGAATTCCATTCCGACCCCGATAACTAATTTTTCACTGCCGACCGGAAATTGCCAAAAACTTAATTTCGCCAGTTCAAGCCTAATTCTACTCCGGGCCTCAAAACCACATTTAGAACACACCCCTAAGTCCCAAATAACCTGACGAAGCTATCCGAGCCCTAAAATACACATTTCGAGGTCATTTACCTATAAGTCAACTCCCGGTTGACTTTTCAAACTATTAAGCTAACTTAAGAGACTAAGTGTCTCATTTCTCACCCCGACCACTCCGAACCCGAACCAACCGACCCAACACGACATAAATAGGCTAAGAAACACATGATAAAACAAAAACAGGTAAAACGAGGCTAATCTCACGGAATGATCAGCTGGGTCGTTACATTCTCCCCCTCTTAAACAAACGTTCGTCCTCGAACGGCTCTAGAAACATACCTGGAGTCTCAAATAAGTGAGGATATCGGCTCTGCATATCTTGCTCGGTCTCCTAGGTGGCCTCCTCCACTGGCTGCCCTCTCCACTGCACCTTCACTGAAGCTATATCCCTAGACCTCAACCTTTTGATCTGACGCCCCAAAATAGCCACTGGCTCTACCTCGTAAGACATGTTACCCTCAAGATGAACTGTACTGAAGTCCAAAACATGAGATGAGTCACCAACAAACTTCCTGAGCATGAAAAGATAGAATACCTTATGAACACTCGATAAGTTGGGTGGCAAGGCAAGTCTATAAGCCACCTCTCCAACCCTGTGAAGCACCTCAAATGGCCCAATAAATCGGGGACTTAACTTGCCCCTCTTCCCGTACCGCATGATACCCTTCATGGGTGAAACCTTCAGCATCACCTTCTCCCCAACCATGAAAGACACATCCCCGACCTTTCGGTCCGCATAACTCTTTTGCCTAGACTGCGCCGTGTGAAGACACTTCTGAATCAGATTCACCTTATCCAACTCATCCTGTACCAAATCTGTGCCCAATAGCCTAGCCTCACCCGGCTCAAACCAACCAACCGGAGATCTACACCTCCTACCATATAAAGCCTCATACGGAGCCATCCGGATTCTCGACTGATAACTATTATTATATGCAAACTCCACGAGTGGCAGAAAATGGTCCCATGCACCCCCAAAATCAATGACACAAGCACGTAACATGTCCTCCAGAATCTGAATAGTGCGCTCTGACTGCCCTTTCGTCTGAGGATGAAATGTTGTGCTCAACTCAACCTGAGTACCCTACTCTCTCTGAACGGCCCTCCAAAACTGTGATGTGAACTGAGTACCTCTGTCAGAAATTAGAAATTAGAACTCCATGCAACCGGACAATCTCCCGGATGTAAATCTCAGCTAACCACTCCGATGAATAAGTAGTACCAACAAGAATGAAGTGCGCGGACTTGGTCAGCCGATCCACAATAACCCAAATGGCATCGAACTTCCTCGAAGTCCGTGGGAGCCCAACTACAAAGTCCGTGGTGATCCGCTCCCACTTCCACCCCGAAATATCTAACCTCTGATGCAATTCGCCTGGTCTCTGGTGCTCATACTTGACCTGCTGACAGTTGAGACACCGATCTACAAATCCAACAATATCCTTCTTCATACGCCTCCACCAATAATGTTGTCTCAGATCTTGATATATCTTCGCGGCACCCGAATGGATGGAATACCACGAGCTGTGGGCCTCTGCTAGAATCAACTCTCAAAGCCCATCCACATTAGGAACACATATCCAACCCTTCATCCTCATAACCACGTCATCACCAATAGCTACATCCCTAGTATCCTCTCGCCGGACCCTATATTGAAGAACGAGCAAGTGTGGGTCATCATACCGGTGCTCTCTGATACGGTCATAAAGAGAAGACCTGGAGGCTACACAAGCCAATACCCGGCGGGGATCTGATATATCCAATATCACAAGCCCGCTAAGGCCTGAACATCAAGTGCTAATGATCGCTCTGTTGCAGGGAGATGTGCTAGACTCTCCAAACTCTTTGCTCTACCACTCAAGGCATCGACCACTACATTAGCCTTCCCCGGATGGAAAATAATAGTGGTATCACAGTCCTTGAGAAGCTCCAACCACCTCCTCAAATGTAAATTCAAATCCTTCTGCTTAAACAGATGTTGTAGACTACGGTGATCAGTAAAAACCTCACAATGTACCCCATACAGATAATGACGCCAGATCTTCAAGGCGTGAACAATGGTTGCTAGCTCGAAATAATGCACCGGGTAATTCTTCTCATGAGTCTTCAACTAGCGCAAGGCGTAGGAAATCACCCTACCCTCCTGCATCAATACACAAACAATGCCTATCCTCGAGGCATCACAATATACGGTGTAAGAACATCAAGTTGATGGAAATACTAACACTGGAGTTGAGGTCAAGGCAGCATTGATCTTCTAAAAGCTCTCCTCAAACTCGTCCGACCACCTGAACGGAGCACCCTTCTGGGTCAATTTGGTCAAGGGCGAAGCAATAGAAGAAAAACCCTCCATAAAGCAACGGTAATACCCCGCCAAACCAAGGAAGCTCCTAATCTCTGTAGCTAAGGACGGTTTGGGCCAACTCTGCACCGCCTCTATCTTCTTCGTATCAACCTGGATACCCTCACTGCACACCACGTTCCCCAAGAAAGCTACTGAGCCAAGCCAAAACTCACACTTGGAGAACTTTGCATAAAGCTTCTCCTCCCTCAATCTCTGTAATACAACTCTGAAATGCTGAGCATGTTTTTTCTTGCTACGAGAATATACCAGGATGTCATCAATGAACACAATAACAAAAGAATCCAAGTACGATTGAAACGCGTTGTTCATCAAATGCATGAACGCTGCTGGGGAATTGGTCAGCCCAAAAGGCATCACCATAAACCCATAATGACCATAACGAGTCCTAAAAGCTGTCTTGGGAATATCTGAATCCCGAATCTTCGGCTGATGATACCCGGATCTCAAATCAATCTTAGAGAACACCCTGGATCCCTGAAGCTGGTCAAACAAATCATCAATACGAGGTAAAGGATACTTATTCTTGACCGTAACCTTGTTCAACTGCCTGCAGTCAATACACATTCTCATGGAACCATCCTTCTTCTTCACGAACTACACCGGTGCACCCCAAGGTGACACACTAGGCCGAATAAACCTCTTATCTAGGAGTTCTTGAAGCCGCTCTTTCAATTCTTTCAACTTTTCTGGTGACATACGATATGGTGGAATAGAAATTGGCTGAGTGCTCGGCACGAACTCAATACCAAAATCAATATCCTTGTCAGGCGGCATGCCCGGCAGGTCTGCAGGAAACACATCCGGAAATTCACGGGCCACAGGAATAGAATCAATAGTAGGAGTCTCAACATTGACGTCCCTCACAAAAGCCAAATATGAAAAACACCCTTTCTCTACCATACGTTGAACCTTTAGGTAAGAAATCACCCTACTAGGCACATACTCAACCAAACCTCTCCACTCAACCCTCAAAAATCCTTGCATCACTAAGGTCACAGTCTTAGTGTGATAATCTAGAACAGCATGACACGGAGATAGCCAATCCATGCCCAATATCACATCAAAGTCAACCATGCTAAGCAATAACATATCCACTAGGGTCTCCAAACCCCCAATAGATATCGCACATGACCGATACACACGGTCCACAACAATAGTATCGCCCACCGGAGTCGACACATGAACATATGTAACTAAGGACTCACGGGGCATATCACTAAAACGAGCAAAGTATGATGAAACAAAGGAATACGTGGAACCAGGATCAAACAAGACCGAAGTATCTTGGTAACAAATTGAGACAATACCTATAATCATTGCATTTAAGGCCATAGCATCTGGTATGGCTGGGAGTGCTTAAAAGAGAGCCTGACCTCCACCTGATCGACCTCCCCCTCTAGGGCGGCCTCTAGCTGACTGACCCCCACCAGCTGCCTGGGCGGGTGGTATAGTAACTGGTGTTGAAGCTGACGGCTGGCTCTTATGCTGGAATGAACCACTCGAAAGATGGGGACAAAACCTCTTGATATGACTCGGATCACCACACTCAAAACAACCCCTCTTGGCAAATGACGGTGGGGACTGAAGGGAACCCCTAGTACCTGAATAACCACTAGAAAGACCATGCACCGAGGAACCATGAACTAATGGTGCTCGAGATGAACTCTGGGCTAGAAGAGCACTAAATGAGGAACAACTTGAATGAGAACTGCGGGGACCATGCCCCATTGATGCACCACTATAAGCTGGCGGACTAGCCGAGGAGGCCTAAATGAGCGGCCTCTGATGTGCTGGGACTGTCCTCCTGAATGCACACCACAGAAACTACCAGATCCTCAAGGCCTCTTGGCCTCCCTCTCAACTCGCTCCTGGCGGCAAACTGACTCAATCTCTCTGGCAATGTCAACCACCTCCTCAAAAGAAGCGCCAGATACCCTCTCCCTGTTGAAAACAATCTGTAGCTGATAAGTGAGGCCATCAACGAACCTTCTGATCCTCTCCCTTCCGTGGGATCTAGCCAGATAGCATGGCGGACCAACTCAGAGAACCTCATCTCATATTGCATCACGGTCATGTCCCCCTAACATAACTTCTTGAACTACATGCGCAACTCCTCCCTGTGAGACCGCGGTATATACTTATCCAGGAAAAGAATAGAGAACTGATGCCAGGTAAGTGGCCCTGCATCAACAGGCCTTCCCCTCTCATAGGCCTCCCACAAAGTGAGTGCAGCTCCTGAGAACTAGAAGGTAGTAAACGAGACCTCACTGCTCTCCAAGATCCCTACTGTGCAGAGAATCCTCTAACACATGTCTAAGAAGCGCTGGGATTCCTCGCCCTCAGTACCACTGAAAGTCGGAGGCTGAAGTCTACCAAATCTCTCCAACCTACACTACTCGTCATTTGGCATAACTGGGATCAAAAAATCCTGAGCTGGGGCAGCCGGCTAGGCTGGAGCTTTCCCGTTGTCTGGAGCCCCTAAATAACCTTCTTAGGTGTATGGGCAGTTGGAGTCTGAGTGCCTCCCCCGACTTGAGAAGTAGCGGTAGTTGTAGAAACAACGACTACTTGTGCAAGATTGGTGCACACAGTCAAAATCTGGGCCAAGGTCTCCTGAAGACCTAGAATCCCAATAGGCACTGTCGGTGCCTGAGCCGGTCCCACTGGTACATCAGCGGCTGGGACCTGGTCTGGAACAATTGGAGGATCCACATGTACTGCCCTGGCTGCTGCACGGGCTGCACCCCTCCCTCTACCACGGCCTCGACCGCGACCTCGGCCTCTCACGGGCCTAACTGGTGCCTGGTTACCCTGATCGGTAGTGCGTGTCATCACCATCTGTGAGAGAATGAAACAACAGAAGTATAGTTCTAGAATCATTAGATTCTCACGACAGAATTCAAGAATGTGAGATTTTTCCTAAGGGTTCTATAGCCTCTCGAAGATAAGTAAAGACATCTATGTACCGATCTGCATGATTCTATTAAACCTTCTCATGACTGGTCAGACCCATATAACCTAGGCTCTGATACCAACTTGTCACGACTCCAAAATACCTAGTCGCGATGACGCTTGTCGTGGAATCAGAAAAGCCACACACTTCGTTTGAATTTAAGGTTATTCTCAGAAAAATCATAAATTTAGTAGCAAAAGTGCCATTAATAATCTATTTAAAAGTTTATCATCATTTAAAACGTAATAAAAATCTGATCCCAGATCTAGTGTCACCGAGTCATATAAAAATTATCAAAATACAGACCCGACATAATACCGTCTGAAACAAATAAAAACGACAGGGAGATAGAGAAAGGAGAAAATCAAGGCTGTGATCGCCAGCTGCTACCTCGATGCCTCCAAGGAACTCTGACCACAAATCAACAACCGCTATTGGGCCCCGATGTACCTGGATCTGCACACAAGGTGCAGGGGGTAACGTGAGTACACCAAATCAGAAGTAACAAACCCAAACAATGGGCTGAGAGGTAGTGACAGACTAAACCTCAATAATTGTAATGAAAACATAGCACATAGTTTAGTCATGTTTACAGTTATATCAGAAAATGAAAACAGATTATGGCTGATATGATAAGTAACCCATGTACATCTTAGTACTCAACTTGCCAATGTATCAACAGTGTGGAAATGCACATAATGCTCACAACTCTCATATGGAAGTCCACTCAGTATTGTACATGGCTCTCGGGCCTAGGGAAGATCCATCCCGGAAAGTACATAAACACCGGTGACCGTAGTCACTCAGTTATGGGGAAAGGCCAATCCAGCCCCGCGGAGAAGATCCATCTCCGGACTACAACACTCAGACAAGATCCATGTCAACGGACGATCCACCCCTCAAATATCATCAACTTCGGACAAGATCCATGTCCAGGGAAGATCCATCTCTCAATTATCAATGCGCTCCCTAGGGGTGTAAAAACTCCGGAGGGGCTCTGATTAGCCCAAGCACTATAACAAGACAATGAAGGAATAATCAATAACTCGCTGCGGTGTGCAGTCCGATCTCATAACTGTCTCTCAATAACAGGCTCTCGGCCTCACTCAGTCCTCACTCTCCAGTCTCGCTCTCATGGGCTCACAGAAGCATAAACTATCCCGAATCAATGATAAATGTACAAAATTGACAACTATCAAGACTGAGACATGATATGATATGCTATGCTATGACAGGACTGAGAAATAAACATCAAATAAAACACATGAGAAGACAATAATATATGACCACCCGGGTCTCAACATTTTCGGCGTGATGTCTTAACATAGTATTTAGCATGATTTCTAGTATAACATATTAACCACCTTAATAGGAGTACGAATATCAATCCATAATAGCTAATAAACGGTGCCATGGGATGAGCCAGGCCACAATCACACGGTGCACACACGCACACCCGTCACAGTTCGGGGTTTCGAACCCTCAGAACCAAGTTTGGAAATGTTACTTACCTCAAACCCGCTAATATCCTAGCCCACAATGTCCTTGCCTCTAGACTCGCCCTCCGATTGCTCCTAATCTTACCAAAATCAGTATATTATCATCAATATACGCTAACGGAATGAAACTCATAATAAAATTATCAAATTAACTCAAAAATCCTGAAGTTGGCCTAACCCAACCCCTGGGCCCACCTCTCAAAATTCGAATAAAATCACATCATAAGACTCCTCATCCTTCCACGAGTCTATACATACCAAGAAAATCAAAATCGAACCTCAAATGGACCCTCAAATCCCCAATTATAGGTCTCTAATTAAAAGCATTAATTCTCTAATTTTTCACCCTTAATCTCATAGACTTTATGCTTAAACAGCTAAAAATAAATATAGAATCGAGTTTTAGGTTCAAGAAACTCATCTCAATGAAAACCCCCGTGATTCCCTCTTCAAAACTCTCCAAAAAGCTTCAACTCCAGATAAAAATGGTGGACGATAACCCAAATTTCGCGAAGTCCACCTTATATACTTTCTGCCCAGGCATCTCGCACCTGCGGCCCATATACCCGCATCTGCGGGACCGCTTTTGTGGTCCAGACCACCGCATCTACGACTTCCACTTAAGTCCTCAAAACTGCTTCTACGGTCACTATACCGCACCTGCGGTCTCGCAGGTGCGCTCCACCTTCCGCACATGCGGTTCCTGCACTTCTCAGCATTGGCCGCACCTGCGGTCTCTCCCCCCCCCCCCCCNGCGCTCTCGCACCTGCGGTCACCTTACCGCATGTGTGGTTATGACAGAACCAACAGCTTCTACTGCATTCTCCAACTTCCAAACTTTCCGATAGTCATCCGAAATCATCCCGAAGCCCCCGGGACCTCAACCAAAAATACGAACAAGTTATAAATGATCACCCGAACCTAGTCGAACCCTCGGAACACCCAAAATGGCATTGAAACACCAAATCAACCCATGATTCAATCGTCTTTCTTCAAACTTCCAAAAATCACCAATGATGCCGAAACTAAACAAACCTCGGCCAAATGACCTGAAAAATTGCACACACATACAAAATGACACTACGAACCTGTTTCAACTTCCAAAATTCCATTCCGACCTCGATAACTAATTTTTCATTGCCGACCGAAAATTGCCAAAAACCCAATTTCACCAATTCAAGCCTAATTATACTCCGAACCTCAAAACCACATTTCGAACACACCCATAATTCCCAAATCACCTCGCGAAGCTATCTGAGCTCTAAAATCCACATTCCAAGGTCTTTTACCTATAAGTCAGCTCCTAGTAGAATTTTCCAACTATTAAGCTAACTTAAGAGACTAAGCGTCTCATTTATCATCCCGACCACTCCGAACTCGAACCAACCGACCCAACACGACATAAATAGGCTAAGCAACACATGATAAAGTAGAAATAGGGAAAAAGTGGTTAATCTCACGGAACGACCGGCCGAGTCGTTACACATTCACACCCTTTATAAAATTCAACAATCCCCAACATGAATGAGGAATGACCATATGTATAAGAACATGCATGAAAACTGTGTGATTCACAAGCAAGGATTAATCACATCTGGATAAATAGGTTTTCCTTTGAACTTTCTGTAGTGAACTTATGTTGGGTATACTTGGTCAATCGGTAGAGTTGATATCTTTGAACAGTCGAGCTTTTATGTATACCTAGACAAACATTAGTCACACAATCAACCCTTAACCGTCTTTGGTTCTCATTGTTGTGTTTGTTTCATCTATGAAAACCACCTGGTTTCATAAGTGCATAGAGAATTGGTCATACGAGTTGCCCTTGAAGCGGATACCACTTCACACTTACATAGGTAATTTCTAGATGTGTTATCCCGTAGATATACTATTTGATATACCCCGTATCAAACTTAGAAACCATTAAAATTCCTTAATGTTTTATCCTTGGTACTGAACATTGTCTCATTGCGAGAATGGACCAAAATATTTTATTTGACAATGTTGAACTTTCATTAATGACTTTGTTTGATCTCCTTTAACCTAGATTTTGGGATCTCCAGTCTTCTAGGTAGAGTTACCGCCACAATGACTTGTTCTCGGCCATAGTCTCCTTCCCTTTGATGACTTCTCAACTGACTCTCTAGTTAGGCCTTTTGTAAGCGGATCTGATACATTGTCTTTTGACTTTACATAGTCAATTGTGATAATTCTATTAGAGAGTAGTTGTCTAACGGTATTCTGTCTTCACCTTATGTGATGAGATTTTCTGTTATGCATAACGCTCCTAGCCCTTCCTATTACCACTTGACTATCGCAATTTATGTATATAGGTGCCAAAGATTTGGACCAAAATGGAATATCTTCCAAGAAATTCTGGAGCCATTCAGCTTCTTCACCGACCTTGTCTAAAGCTATGAACTCTGACTCTATTGTAGAGCAGGTGATATATGTTTGTTTGGACTATTTCTAAGTTCTCCTCCACCATTTGTTTAGAATCAGTTGAACCAATGATCTAATTTGCATCATTATACCCCTCTATTATCGTGGGACACCTATTGAAGTGCAAAGCATAATTTTGAGCATTTTTTAAATATCTCAAGACTCGTTTCATTGTTGTGACAATTCAATACAAACTTTCTTATGTCGTAGACTAATACGTCTTGACTTTCTATTTCATATCAGATTATGACTATATTAATGTAGCAATATTATATTATAACAACAGTTATAATGGTTGGCATTAGTTATTACCACAACCTTTTAATATATAACATATTCGCAACCACTCTGTCTTTTACTAGCATTTGTATGCTATTTATTCATCCATCTATATGACATGCGAATTATAGAACTTTCATTCATGAAGCAAATTCAACTTGCTATGGATTTTGGTCATGTTCATTGGTTGATTCACCTTATTATGGACCAATGTATTAATACATTCACTCATGAACAGTCATGTCGATAAAAAAAACGTAGAGGCGCATTTTTTCATGAAAAGGAACAACCTTCCAAGTAACACCCTTTTCATAAAATAATTAAACATCATAATGTTCAAAAAAGAACACAAGCTTTCTGAAAAGACACGTAAACAATTTTTGAATTGGTAGTTTCATCACTAGTCATCACTAAGACTAAATAATTAATGAATTCACAGACTACCATATCAATATCCGCTAAGGATTCGTGGGTTCAAAAATCATATCATCTAGTTCTTGCAAAAAATATAGACATTACGTCTAACATTGGCTTTTGTCATACATAATCTAAAAGCCCCCATATTTTAAATATTTTATGTACCTTTTCTATTTCTTATTATCAACATATCATCCACATATAAACAAACAATAACGATATGACTTGGAGCATTCTTAACGTAAACATATTATTTACACTCGTTAATTTTGAAACCATTTGACAATATTATTTGGTCAAATTTCACATGACATTGTTTGTGTGCTTGTTTTAGTCCATAAAGAGATTTAACAAGTCTGCATCCCTTTTTACCTTTTTCAGGAACCACAAACTCTTCGGGTTGTTCCTGTGATGACCCGATAGGTCATCTCGTATTTTGAAACCAAATTATGTGATCCAAAGCCTTAATGTGATGACCCAAGGGGTCATTTTATAAAATTAGACTTCGTTCAATGCTTAATAGTCATAAAAAGACTAAAATTAAATACCTCGATTTGCGTGCATAGTCCGGGCGCGAAACAGGAAACTTTAATGTGAAAATATGAGAAATAATGATTTTTAGAATTTAAATTTGATACAAGTTGACTTTGGTCAACAATTTGAGTAAACGGACCCGGACCCGTATTCCGATGATCCCGGGAGGTCCGTAGTAAAATAAGGGACTCGGGCGTATGCCCGAAAATGAATTTCGGGGTCCCGAGCCTTAGAAATCAATTTTTGAAAGAACTTTTTTTGCTGAAATAGTTATGAATTAAAGAAAAGAAATAATATTTAAAATATTGGTATCGGGCCCGTATTTTAGTTCCGGAGCCCGATACAAATTTGTTGTGATGTTAAAAGGTTAACTGTAAAATTTGGTGAAAAACGGAATTCGTTTGACGTGATTCGGACATCCGGTTGAGAAATTATGAACTTTAAGAGTTCTTGTTGAAAATGATGAGTTTCAAGGTTTAATTCATAGTTTTACATGTTATTGTTATGATTTGATCGCACGAACAAGTCCGTATGATGTTTCTAGACTTGCGTGCATGTTTTGTTTAGAGTCCCAAGGCTCGGGTGAGTTTCGGATAGGCCACGGGATGTTTTGAACTTAAGAAAAATTGCTGGTTTTCTATTTTCTGGTGCCCAGTAAGTTAGTGCTATCATAGTGTAAGTCGTGAGGGTCTCTTTTTGTTCTATGCGATCGCATAGTGTAAATCGTTGGGGTCTTTTTTTGTTCTATGCGATCGCATAACCTTCTCCGCGATCGCATAGTGTAAATCTGCTGGGGGACAATTTTTGTTCTATGCGATCTCATGAATCCTTCCGCGATCGCATAGTGAAAATTTCAGGGATATTTTTTTTATTCTATGTGATCGCATTCCTTCTTCCGCGATCGCATAGAAGGCCTGCCCAGTCATATAAATACATTGTTAAACACGGACAAAACTTATTTTTCAACCATTTTTCGAACTACCAAGCCCTACAGACAATTTGCTTCACCAAGGTTCATCCCTAGAGTATTGGTGATCAATTCTAAACTTTGTTCTTTCAATTCCTTACTGTTTTTCATCACTTTTAAAGCAAAAACTAAGAATTTTTATGGTAAAAATTGAGGGTTTGGGTAGAATTAGGAAATTTTGTAAAAATTAAAATTTTACATCGAATTAAGGTCGGATTTCAAAACTAATAGCATATTTGGGTTTGTGGTTGAATGGGTAAACGTAATTTGGTCCGAATCTCGAGTTTAGACCAAGCAGGCCCGGGGTCGGGTTTTCACTTTTTTTGAGAAAACTTAGAAAAAATTATATTTTTCAATAAAGTTAGTTCCTTTAGCATTATTTAATGATATTAAGTTAATTTTGATTATATTCGAGCAAGTTAGAGGTGAATTCAAAAATAAAAGCAATAATTGAGCAGTGAGTGGCCTGCGGAATTGAGGTAAGTGTTTGGTCTAACTTTGGCTTGAGGGAATAGGACTCCCCACTTGTTTGTATGTGAAATGATGGGCGTGGTGTATAGGTGTGGTGACGAGTATCTATGCACCACCCAAATTGGTTGTTAAACATGATCCCCTTTCATGTTCCCAACTTATTTGATTATCGTCTTAATTGATATATGTTCATTATTGCTTCTATGACTATTTGGCCTTGTTGATCTATTGTTAGATATTTCTGTGATTATTTGGAAAGAGTATTGGTTGTCCGAGCTGGTTTCCTTGTGATATGTATAACGGTTTAGAGGTTTGGCATTATTTTTACGAATTATATATATATATATTTACGTTCCTGTTGGTTTCGTCTTGATAATATTGAGGAAGTTGTGAGAAATGCAGTCTAACTGTTTCGTAAGTGTTGAGCTTCACGTGGTTATTGGTTTCATTGAGTTATTTCCAATTGTTGTTGTAAGTGTGTTAAAAATATTGGATGTTCTCTTGAGTTTATCATAGTATAAAAAGGACTGTGCTGGATTGATAGCGTTACGGTGTTTACTTATATTCTGGTTGGTTTTATTGTGAAATGATATTGGTTAAAGCTTACGAGTTATATGATTTTCTGTTTGGAATTGTGAAAATAACAATATTGTGAAAGGCTTGGCCTGAATTGTGAAATTCTTTGAATAAATTGATATGATATGTCTTGTGGGAGCGGGTTGCACGCCGCAACAAGGAGTGATAAGGGTGGAAAGGTAGGATCGGGTTGCACGCTGCAGCAGGAGCAATAAGGGTGATATATTTAGGGAGGAGCAATAGGGGAGGGCAAGTGGGAGCGGGTTGCACGCCGCAACAAGGAGCGATAAGAGAGGACATTTATATTTTTTTACCGATTTTCAAAGAAAATAAAGATTTTAAACTCATCCCGAAACTCAGAAATTTTTATACCAAAATATTTTTCGTCCTCTCACGAGTCCGTACATATAAAGAACACCAAGATCGGAGTCCGTTTGACCCCTCAAATCGACCCTTAAAGGTCTCATAATCTCAAGCCCTAACTCCCCATTTTTCTACTGATTTTCATGAATTTAATATTGGGATTATGTTCTATTATCACCCATAATTGAGTTTTAATGATCAAAATACTTACCTCTATGAAGAACACTGATTTTTCCCTTCAAAACTCGCCTCAAAAGCTGTCTTCCGTACAACAATGGTGTAAAAATATGTTAGGGTCGCGGAAGGTTTAATTTATATTTTTCCCAGGGTTTCCGCACCTGCGGTCCCCTAACCGCACCTGCTACCTCTACGCACCTGCGACCCACTTCCCGCACCTACGGTCAAATTTCCGCAGGTGCGGCTACACCAGCACCAACAGCTGTATTGCTGCAATTTCAAAGTTCAAACCTCTGTCGAGCACCCGAAAACAATCCCGAGCGCCCCGACCCCAACCAACTATACCAACACATCACGTATGATCATTCAAACTTAGTTTCACTCTCAAAACACTAAATTAACATCAAAATACAAAAATCGCATCAGATTCAAGCCTATGAACTTTCAAATTTCTAAAATCCACCAACGAAGCCGAAACTATCCAAAACAACTCCGATTGAACTGAAATTTTGCAGACATATCCAAAATGACATTATGAACCTGCTCCAACTGTCAAAATTCCTTTCCGACCCCGATAGCCTATTTTCCACTGCCAACCGGAAATCGCCAAAAACTAACTTTCGCCAATTCAAGCCTACTTCTACACCGGACATCACAAAAATTATTCTGAACACACTCCTAAGTCCCAAATCACCTGACGAAGCTATCCGAGCCATAAAATCCGTATTCCGAGGTCGCTTACTAATAAGTCAACTCTCAGTTGACTTTTCCAACTTCAAGGCTATTTTTAAAGACTAAGTGACTGAACTGTCGTTATAATCACTTCGATTTCAAGCCTACCAACTCTAACACATCAATAACAGTATAATCCATATATAACAATTCAATCACAGTAATTATAATGCAGGTTCTACGTAACGACAGACCGGGTCGTTACATAAGGGCTCGATACCATTGATTTCAAATATTCATTCTTTTCTTTATTTCATAAATTTTTCAACAAAACAATATCTTTCAAAAATTGATTTCTAAGGCTTGGGACCTCGTAATTCATTTTCGGGCATACGCCCGAGTCCCATATTTTATTGCGGACCTCCCGGGATCGTCGGAACACAGATCCGGGTCTGTTTACTCAAAATATTGACCAAAGTCAATATTAATCCAATATTTAGTTCTAAAAATTATTATTTCTTATATTTTCACATAAAAGCTTTTCGGTTTCACGCCCGGACTGCGCACGCAAATTGAGATAATTAAAATTAATCTTCTTATGGCTAATAAGCCTAGAACGGAGTCTAAATTCATAAAATAACCCCTTGGGTCATCACAATATCAACCTCTAAAACAAACTTTCGTCCTCGAACGGACATAGAAGATTACCTGAATTTGCAAACAAGTGTGATATTTACTCAGCATGTCCGATTCTGACTCCCAAGTAGTTGCCTCAATGGGATGGCGTCTCCACTGCACTCAAACTGAAGGATAACTCTTAGACCTCAACTGACGAACCTGATGGTCTAAAATGGCTACCGGTTCCTCCTCATAAGTCAAGTCTTTGTCCAATTGGACAGAGCTGAAGTCTAACACGTGGGATGGGTCACCATGGTATTCCCGGAGCATAGACACATGGAATACAGGATGAACTGAGGATAACCCTGAAGGCAACGCAAGTCTATACGCTACCTCCCCCACTCTATCGAGAATCTCAAACGGCCCGATAAACCTAGGGCTCAACTTACCCTTCTTCCAAATCTCATAACACCCTTCATGGGTGACACACAAAGAATTACTCTCTCTCCAACCATGAATGCCACATCACGAACCTTACGATCGGCATAACTCTTTTTCTTAGACTGAGCTGCACAAAGTCTCTCTTGAATAATCTTGACGTTACCTAAGGCCTCTTGAACTAAGTCTGTACCCAACAACCGAGCCTCTTCCGGCTCAAACCATCCGACTATGGATCTGTACCGTCTACCATAGAATGCCTCATAAGGAGCAATCTGAATGCTCGTACTTTTCTCTGCATCTCCTGCTCGGTCTCCCAAGTAGCCTCCTCCACTAGCTGACCTCTCCACCGCACCTTCACTGATGCTATCTCCTTAGATCTCAGCTTTCTGACCTCACGAGCCAAAATTGCTACTGGCTCTACCTCATATGACATATCACCCTCCAGCTGAACTGTGCTAAAGCCTAACACATGAGACGGGTCACCAACATATTTCCTGAGCATCGACACGTGAAATATCGGATGAACACTCGATAGACTGGGTGGCAAGGAAAGCCTACAAGCCACCTCTCCAACCATATGAAGTACCTCAAAAGGACCAATAAACCGTAGACTCAGCTTTCCTCTCTTTCCGAACCTCATAACACCCTTCATGGGTGATACCTTCAGCAGTACCTTATCACCTTTCATAAATGACACATCCCCGACCTTCCGGTCCGCATAACTCTTATGCCTAGACTGCGCCATGCGAAGTCGCTCCTGAATCAACTTCACCTTCTCCAACGCATCATGAATCAAGTTTGTGCCCAATAACTTAGCCTCACCAGGCTCGAACCAACCAACCGGAGATCTACACCTCCTACCATACAAAGCCTCATGCGGGGCCATCTTAATACTGGACTGGTAGCTATTATTATATGCAAACTCTTCCAATGGCAGAAACTTATCCCATGAACCACCTAAATCAATCACACAAGCCAGTAACATGTCCTCCAATATCTGAATAGTCTGTTTCGACTGCCCGTCGGTCTGAGGATGAAATGCAGTGCTCATATCTACATCAGTACCCATACCTTTCGGTACGGCCCTCCAAAACTGAGATGTGAACTGAGTACCTCTGTCAGAAATAATAGAAACAGGAACTCCATGCAATCGCACAATCTCCTTAATGTAAATACCAGCTAACCGCTCTGAAGTATAAGTAGTACTGACAGGAATGAAATGCGCGGACTTGGTCAATATATCTACAATGACCCAAATAGCATCAAAACCCTTCGTAGTCCGTGGAAGCCCAACTACAAAATCCATAGTAATTATCTCCCATTTCCACTCTGGAATATCTAACTTCTGAAGAAAACCACCTGGTCACTGGTGCTCATACTTGACCTGCTGGCAGTTGAGACACCGTGCTACATACTCAACAATATCTCTCTTCATCCGCCTCCACCAATACTGCTATCTCAGATCCTGATACATCTTTGCGGCACCCGGATGGATAGAATACCGCGAGCTGTGAGCCTCTGCTAATATCAACTCTCGAATACCCTCTACATTGGGCACGCAAAGACGGCCCTGCATCCCCATAACTCCATCATCACCAATAGTCACATCTCTGGCATCACCCTGACGAACTCTATCCTGAAGAACTAACAAGTGTCGGTCATCATACTGTCGTGCCTTAATCTGATCAAATAAAGAAGACCGGGAAGACATGCTAGCTACCACCCGTGGAGGGTCTGACAAATCCAATCTCACCAACTGACCTGCTAAAGCCAGAACATCTAGTGCTAACGGTCGCTCTACTACTGAAAGGTAATCTAGACTTCCCAAACTCTCGGCTCTGCGACTCAAGGCATCGGCCACCACATTGGCCTTCCCCGGATGATACAAAATAGTCAAGTCATAGTCCTTGAGAAGCTCCAACCATCTCCTCTATCGCAAATTCAAGTCTTTCTGCCTTAGTAGATACTGTAAGATACGATGATCGGTGTAAATCTCACACTGCACTCCATACAAATGATGCCGCTAATCTTTAAGGCATGAACAATGGCAGCTAACTCAAGATCGTGCACTGGGTAATTCTTCTCGTGCACCTTCAACTGTCTAGACGCGTAGGCAATCACCCTACCGTCTTGCATCAACACCGCTCCCAAGCCAACTCTAGAAGCATCACAACAAACCGTATAAGAACCCGAACCAGTAGGTAGAATCAACACCGGAGCTGTAGTCAATGTTGACTTGAGCTTCTGAAAGCTCTCCTCACATTCATCGGACCATCTGAATAGAACACCCTTCTGTGTCAATTTGGTCAGAGGTGAAGCAATAGAAGAGAATCCTCCCACAAAGCGACGGTAGTAACCCGCCAAACCGAGGAAACTCCGAATCTCTGTGGCTGAAGACGGTCTGGGCCAACTCTGCACCGCCTCAATTTTCTTCGGATCAACCTGAATACCCTCACTAGACACCACGTGCCCCAAGAAGGCTACTGAACCAAGCCAAAACGCACACTTGGAGAATTTTGCATAAAGCTTCTCCTCCCTCAATCTCTGTAACACAATCCTCAAGTGCTGAGCATGCTCATCTTGGCTACAAGAATATACCAGAATGTCGTCAATGAACACAATGATGAAAGTATCAAGGTAGGGCTGAAACACACTATTCATAAATTGCATGAACGCGGCTGGGGCATTGGTCAGCCCAAATGACATAACCAGAAACTCATAATGACTGTATCTTGTCTTGAAAGCAGTCTTCGGTATGTCAAAATCCGGAATCTTCAACTGATGATACCTCGACCTCAAGTCGATCTTGGAGAACACCTTAGCTCCCTGAAGCTGATCAAATAAGTTATCAATACGAGGCAAGGGATACCGGTTCTTCACCGTAACCTTATTCAGCTATCTATAATCAATACACATACGCATGGAACCATACTTATTTTTCACAAACAACACTGGCGCACCCCAAGGCGACACACTAGGCCGAATGAACCCATTATCTAAGAGTTCCTGAAGTTGTTCCTTTAATTCTTTCAACTCTGCCGGTGCCATGCGGTAAGGTGGAAGATAGGCTGAGTGTCCGGCACCAGGTCAATACCAAAGTCAATATCCCTGTCAGGTGGTATGCCTAGTAGGTCTGCAGGGAATACATCCGGAGAATCACAGACTACGTCAATAGAATCAACAGATGGGGTCTCACTACTAACATCCCTAACAAAAGCAAGATAAGATTCACACCCTTTCTCAACCATACACTGAGCCTTTAAATAAGAAATCACTATGCTAGGTACATGCTCTATAGACCCCCTCCACTCAACTCTCGGAACTCCGGGCATAGCTAAGGTAACGGTCTTAGCGTGACAATAAAGAATCGCATGACATGGGGATAACCAATCCATGCCCAGAACATCAAAATCAACCATACTGAGTAACATCAAGTCCACTCGGGTCTCCAAACCCCCAATAGATATAAGACACGACTGATACACACGCTTCACAATGATAGTATCGCCCACCGGATTCGAAACATGAACAGAAGTAACTAGAGACTCACGGGGCATATTCAGGAAATGAGCAAAATAGGATGAGACATAAGAGTACGTGGAACTGGGGTCAAATAAAGCCAAAGCATCACTGTGGCAAACTGAAATAGTACTTGTAATCACCGAATCTGAAGCCATAGCATCATTCCTAGCCGGAAGTGCATACATACGTGGCTGGCCTCCACCTGCTCGACCTCCCCCTCTAGGACGGCCTCTAGCTGCCTGACCACCACCCCTAGCGGCTTGGGTAAGTGGTGAAGTGACTGGGGCTGAAGCCGAGGGCTGGACCCTCTGCTGGGATGAACTACTAGGACGAAGGGGACACTGCCTCCACCCATGTCCGAACTCTCCACACTCATAACAACTACCTGAAGCTGGAGATGAAAACTGACGAGAACCTCTACCACTCTGATGACCACCCGACGAAACATGCATAGAAGAGCCCTGATAAGATGATGCTTGGGCGGATCTCTGAGTTGGGAGGGCACTAAAAGATGAACGTCCCTGATGAGAATTGCGAGGACCCTGCCCCAACGATACACCATTATAAGCTGAGCGGGCTGGCTGTGAAGGTCTAAATGGACGACCTCTGCTAGGCTGAAATTGCCCTCTAGGAGGAGCACCACTGAAATTACCTGAACTCCGAGGCCTCTTAGCCTCCCTCTCCTCATGCTCCTGCCTACGAACCGAATCAATATCCCGAGCAATGTCAACAACCTTCTCAAATGTAGCTCTAGACACTCTCTCTCTGGTCATCAACATCCAAAGTTGATAAGTGAGACCATCCACAAATCTCCTGATGCGCTCCCTGTCAGTGGGTACTAACTCCGAAGCATGTCTGGCTAACTCAGAATACCTTATCTCATACTGGGTGACCGATAACTCTCTCTGGCGCAGCTGCTCAAACTGCATGCGCTGCTCCTCTCTGTGGGACTGAGGAACATATTTCTCCAAAAAGATCGTGGAGAACTGCTGCCAGGTAAGAGGTGCTGAACCAACCGGCCTACGCCTCTCGAATGCTTCCCACCAAGTAAAAGCAGCACCAACAACCTGAAATGTAGCAAACGAGACCCCACTGGTCTCCAAAATACCCGCAGTACGTAGTATCCTCTGGGATTTATCAAGAAAACCTTGGGCATCCTCGCCCTCTGTACCGTTGAAAGTTGGAGGCTTAAGTTTGCTGAACCTCTCCAGTCTACGCTGCTCATCCTCGGGCATACCTGGAACTACAAAATCCTGGACTGGGACAACCGGTTGAGCTGGGTCTACCCCCGGTGTCTGAATACCCTGTACAGCCTGCTTAGGTGTCCGGGCAGCTGGAGTCTGATTGCCTCCCCCGGCCTGAGCTGCAGTGGCAGTAGTGGACATAGCAACTGCCTGAGCTAAACTAGAACACACCGTCAATATCTGAGCCAGGGTCTCCTGAAGACCTGGAATAACAATAGGCACTGTTGGTGACTGAGCCTGTCCCGCTGGAGCACCATCTACGGGAACCTGATCCTAAACGATAGGGGCATCCTGGGGTACTGTCCCAACTGTTGCGCGGACTGGTCCCCTACCTCTACCACGGCCCCGACCCCTTGTGGGTCTGGCTGGTGTCTGGTCACCCTGATCGGTATTGCGTGTCCTCACCATCTGTGAGAGAATGAAACAACGTAAGTTTAGATTTAAAGAATCAATAGATTGGCACGAAAGAGTTCAAGAAAATAGAGATGTTTCCTAAAAGTTCTGCAGCCTCTCGAAGATAAGTACAGACGTCTCCGTACCGATCCGCTAGACTCTACTGAACCTGCTCATGACCGTTGAGTCCTATGTAACCTAGTGCTCTGATACCAACTTGTCACGACCCCAAATCCTAANTAGCATAGAGTAATGTATTTATGTCTTAGCGTTCCCATATTAGCCTAAGCAAACCTCCCAAGAACTGGATTCAATAGTCATGATCATCTAAGAATAGATAAATCTAACTCTACTAAAACTATTAATATATTTCTTTGAATCAAGTACTAAAAACATAATAAGGAAGGGGAGTGGAGAAGCTGTGGACGCTGAACAGCTACCTCGAAATCCCGTGAATCTGCAACTACAAGCAAGGACAGCTACTGCTCCAGACCGTCACCTGAATCTGTGCACAGAGGCACAGAGAGTCTTTATGAGTACGCCAACTCAGTAGTAATAAAAATAAATCACAGTCTGAGAATTATAAAACACACAATACATAGACACAATTCCACAAAACCAGTAAAACACCAAGTCACCATGTAGTATTCATCAAATAATAAGTTCGAAATCAGTTTCCAGAAATCCCTTGAAAACAAGTGCAATATCAGTAAAATTCTCAGTAAAACTAGTTTGAAACCGAAGTAAATCATAGTTCGAAAAATTAGTAAAATCATCATAAATCTGCCCCTCGGGCCAAAATTATTTCTTGTAACAGTTGCCCCTCAGGCATTCTCTCAATCACTCAATATCAATCATCACTCAATATCAGCCCCGCGGGCAATCATCATCACTCAATAGGTAC
>ML279580.1:38792-51618 GCA_005239495.1 Nicotiana undulata
CCTCCTCACCTCTCTCATAAGGCCTGAAAGCCTCCTCACCTCTCTCATAAGGCCTGAAAGCCTCCTCACCTCTCTCATAAGGCCTGAAAGCCTTTTCACCTCTCTCATAAGGCATGAAAGCCTCCTCACAATATAGGCCTGAAAGCCTAACTCGGTCAGACACTCTCAATTTTCCCTTTGGCTATAACATACCGGGTTCTCGACCCAAAACAGTGTTTCATTTTTCAATAAACAGTATCAAAATACTCTGAGTGTCAAAACAATTTATCAGGAAAAGCCTGAGTATAAAATCATAGCATATCAATGAGGAAAATATAGTAAACACAACCCTCAAAGGGAAAACAGATCGACACTAGGCCCCAAACGCGGCTTACAGCCCAAATCATATCATAATAAAATAATACTAATTAAGCATAAGCTTAAAAGTCGGTTTAGCAACTCAATAGTCGCCTAAATACGGAAGATATTTCCAAAGTTCCAACCTTTTCATTTCAAAACCCGTGAAAGGGTGCATAGTCCGGGGTTTCATACCCTCAGGACAAGATTTTAAGACATTACTTACCTTAAAACTAGCCCGAAACTACTTCGCAATGCGTTTTCCTTTCGAATCAACTTCCGGATGCTCCAAATCTACCAAGTTCAGATTTTTATCATCAAATTATGCTCAAGGAAAAAATTCCAATTGAAAAATATCGAATTTAGCTCAAAAATCCGAATTCGGTCAAAACCCGACCCCCAGGCCCGCATCCCGAAACTCAGAATTTTTTATACCAAAATGTTCTTCGTCCTCTCATGAATCCGTACATATAAAGAACACCAATATCGGAGTCCGCTTGACCCCTCAAATCAACCCTTAAAGGTCTCATAATCTCAAGCTCTAACTCCCCATTTTTCTACTGATTTTCATGAATTTAATACTGGGATTATGTTCTATAATCACCCATAATATAGTTTTAATGATCAAAATACTTACCTATATGAAGAACACTGATTTTCCCCTTCAAAACTCGCCTAAAAATCTCTCTTCTGTATAACAATGGTGTAAAAATATGTTAGGGTCGCGGAAGGTTTAATTTATATTTTTCCCAGGGTTTCCGCACCTGCGACCCACTTAACCGCACCTATGAGACCGCACCTGCGGTCCCCTAACTGCACCTGTGACCTCTCCGCACCTGCGACCCACTGCCCGCACCTGCGGTAAAACTTCTGCAGGTGTGGTTACACCAGCACTAGCAGTTGTATTGCTGCAATTTCCAAGTTCAAACCTCCGTCGAGCATCCGAATTAAATCCCGAGCCCCCCGGGATCCCAACCAACTATACCACCACATCACGTATGATCATTCAAACTTATAGTTGCACTCTCAAAACTCAAAGTTAACATCAAAATACCAAAATCGCATCAGATTCAAGCCTAAGAACTTTAAAATTTCTAAAATCCACCAACGATGCCGAAACTATCCAAAACAACTCCGATTGAACTTACATTTTGCATACATATCGAAAATGATATTACGAACTCGCTCCAACTGTCGGAATTCCATTCCGACCCCGATAGCCTATTTTCCACTGCCGACCAGAAATCGCCAAAAACTAACTTTCGCCAATTCAAGCCTGCTTCTACACCGGACATCACAAAAGTTATTCTAAACAAACTCTTAAGTCCCAAATCACCGAACGAAGCTATCCGAGCAATAAAATCCGCATTCCGAGGTCGCTTACCAATAAGTCAACTCTTAGTTGACTTTTCCAACTTCAAGGCTATTTTTAAAGACTAAGTGACTGAACTCTCGTTATAATCACTTTGATTTCAAACCTACCAAATCTAACACATCAATAACAGTATAATCAATCTATAGCAATTCAATCACAGTAATTATAATGCAGGTTCTACGTAACGACAGACCGGGTCATTGCATAAGGGTCCGATACCAATGATTTCAAATATTAATTCTTTTCTTTATTTCATAAATATTTCAGCAAAACAATTTCTTTCAAAAATTAATTTCTAAGGCTTGGGACCTCGTAATTCATTTCCGGGCATATGCCCGAGTCCCATATTTTACTGCGGACCCGGGATCGTCGGAACACAAATTCGGGTATGTTTACTGAAAATATTGACCAAAGTCAATATTAATCCAATATTTAATTCTAAAAATTATTATTTCTTATATTTTCACATAAAAGCTTTCCGGTTTCACGCCCGGACTGCGCACGCAAATTGAGATAGTTAAAATTATTCTTTTTATGGCTAATAAGCCTAGAACGGAGTCTAAATTCAGAAAATAACCCCTTGGGTCATCACAATATCCACCTCTAAAATAAACGTTCGTCCTCAAACGGACATAGAAGATTACCTGAATTTGCACACAAGTGTGATATTTACTCTGCAGGTCCGACTCGGACTCCCAAGTAGTTGCCTCAATGGGCTGGCCTCTCCACTGCACTCGAACTGAAGGATAACTCTTAGACCTCAACTGAAGAACCTGACGGTCTAAAATGGCTACCGGCTCCTCCTCATAAGTCAAGTCTTTGTCCAATTGGACAGAGCTGAAGTCTAACACGTAGGATGGGTCACCATGGTATTCCCGGAGCATAGACACATGGAATACAGGATGAACTGAGGATAACCCTGGAGGCAATGCAAGTCTATATGCTACCTCCACCACTCTATCGAGAATCTCAAATGACCCGATATACCTAGGGCTCAACTTACCCTTCTTCCAAATCTCATAACACCCTTCATGGGTGACACACGAAGCAATACTCTCTCTCCAACCATGAATTCCACATCACGAACCTTACGATCGGCATAACTCTTTTTCTTAGACTGAGCTGCACGAAGTCTCTCTTGAATAATCTTGACCTTACCTAAGGCCTCTTGAAGTAAGTATGTACCCAACAACCGAGCCTCTCCCGGCTCAAACCATCCGACTGGCGATCTGTACCGTCTCCCATAGAATGCCTCATAAGAAGCCATCTGAATGCTCGTATTTTACCTGCTGACAGTTTAAGCAACGAGCCATATACGCCACCATGTCCTTTTTAATCCCTCTCCACCAATAATGCTGCCTCAAATCTTGGTACATTTTAGCTACCCTTGGGTGAATAGAATACTTAGAACTGTGAGGCCCCCCTCAAGGATCAACTCACGAATGCCATGAACATTAGGCACACATAACCGACCCTTGCATCCTCAAATCACCATCATCTCCAACTGTAACATGTTGGCCATCACCGTGCCGAATTGTGTCCCTAAGGACCGCCAAAGATGGGTCATCATCATGCCGCTCCCGGATACGCTCAATTAGAGAAGACTGAGCGACTGTACGAGCTAGAACACTGTTGGGGGAAATATCCAACCTCACGAACTGATTAGCCAACGTCTGAATGTTTGAAGCTAACGGCCTCTCACCAACTGGAATAAACACAAGGCTGCCCATACTCACCGCCTCTATTTTCTTAATAGCTGTTCATAGCCAATTACAGAATTATCAACAACTTCACGTTAACAATAATCCCCTTTCAACCTTCACAATACTGATGACAGGGTTCGATTCATGAAGACCTCATAATTATATACCCGACTTAATGTGTCTCATTTAACGCCACATGGGTGGCATGCCTCGCAGGTCAAAGCTCAATAATTCTGACACGGATTTGGCAAATTATACATAGTTAATTATTTAGTTTATTTCTTTATTTATTTATTTAATTATTATTAGTATTATTACTTTTATTATTATTTATTCATTTATTAAGATTATTATCATTATTTTTATATATAAATTGTTGAATCAGCCTAACAGGCATGACTATCTACCAGTACTATAAAAAAAAATTAATTCACAAGGGAAATTTTAAACACAAGAATTTTCCATCACCAGGACCTCGTCCTTACATAACTTCCACCGCGGCTCGTAGCCCGATTTAAAATTCTCAAATCATATTGCAAAATGCAAGGATCTCGTCCTCAATTCTGAATCACAAGCAACATGCGTATCGTGCCAATAGAAAATATTCCATTTCCTTCTTTTAAATATTTTCCGTTAAACAAAATTACAACACGTGATGCTAGACGCAGTTATTTCCATAGGATTTCTCAATACAAGTATTCACATAAGTAGATTTTTGAGTTACGAAGCTCACCCGAGAGTAGAGCTTATTAGAAGAATTTTTATTGGATACGCATGACCGTATTAAGTTTAGGAAATCATCGCTTTATACTAATTAGAGAATGTTCTTGAAATGACACCATTTAATGTATCGACCTCAGCCATACCATAGAAAATATATCAGCAGGCTGGGTCTCCACCTCTAGGAATCTGAGCTCCACCTTCGACATTCCGACCCCTTTTTCCCTTGTTGGTCATGTAGGTTGAGTTGTAACTGTAATGGGGCACGTAGCCTGAGTGCTCTGATGAAATGATTCAGCTTCTCATACCGAGTTTATACCAAATAACTGGAATAACCTTTGGAGTAATCTCGTAGTTGTGGTGCATTAAACAAACTCATTGAAGCACCCCGAGTAATAAGATATATGGACTAGGCTGGTTGGTTGCCCGAGCCCCTGCCGAAATAATTTGTTGTTGCAAAGTAAAATCCACTGAATCTTTTAGAACCTCGAGACCTCTTAGTCTCCTTAGCTTCCTCTTTTCCTCATCCCGAACACATTCTAACATCTAAGCAAATTCTACCACTAGCCCAAATGAAGTATTAACTTGCCCTGAGTCGTACAATTTTTTTATTTTATTTTTTTTACAATCATAATCGAGTCCTTTAATGAGTTTGGGGAATCTCCCTTTGGCTATATGAACTAAGTTAGGAGTATGACAGGGTAACTTATCAAACCTGATGGCATGTTCTGACATTGTCATGGTGACCTGACACAATCGTTCAAACCTTAAGCGCCACGCAAAAATGGAAGGTTCGAGAAACAAACTCTTTCAAAAGCATTATGAGAACTGAGTCAAATAGTTGATGTTGCACTGGCTAGTCGTCCTCTTCGTAGGCTTGCCTCAACCACCGGCGACCAATTTCTCCTTTACCATGTTGACTCAAAACCACTGAGCTACCCCACTTATTCATATACCCTTCATTATTCCTTGGGGTAACTCTTATCCTTATTGATGCACAATGACCCCAAAGGTTGAGCTCTATACAGATAAACCTTGGCATGAACCATATAGTCTAGAAGCTTGTCAACCATTGTACCCCTCTGGAGCACCCTAAAATCCGCAACCGTGACTTCCACGCTGAGTAGACCTTCTGTAGATTTAAAGTTGTTTGAATAACTCCTTTGGTACTGAGGTATAGGGTTATTAAGGAGGCAGACATACCGCAAGTCCCAGCTTTATATCTTGCAAAATCTCAAGCCTTATACATTCCAAGCCAAAACCGATATAACACATGACCCCACAATCTATTCCTTGACAGTGGAATTCCCCACTTGGCACGAAGTCATAGGTCACAATGCCTGATAATCCACAATGTTAAACTTCACACCTCATATAAATCAACCTCGATGCTTTCAACTATTCCCTTGTTATGCAATACTAGAGTAGCTAGAAATCCTTTTGGGATATGGACTAGTCCAACATGTACCGACTGAGCTAGAACCTCCGCGTCTAGATCCATTTGAGACTGTACAATAGGTGCTGATGTTTGAGCTTTAGACTGAGCTCCGCTTTTGTCTCTTCCCTAATCGTAGCTGTTATTGGGGTTTCACCTCTTGTCCTGTTGTAGACGTTTTGCGTGTTGTCAAGATTTGTGAGAGGACAAGAATAGACAAGTTCAATCATCAATGGTAGAATAAATTCACACGATGGAGTAGAATAGAAGTGAAATTGTTCCTAACTTCATAGCCTCTAAGAGATAAGTACAGACGTCTCCGTACCGATCCTTCAGACTCTACCAAGTTTGTTTGTGAATTGTGAGACCTAAGCAACCTATTGCTCTGATACCAACTTGTCACGACCCAAATTCCCAACCTTAGGGATCGTGATGGCGCCTAATACCACACTTGCTAGGCAAGCCAATGTTAGAATTCGAGTAGCTAACTTCCTTTGATTTTCTTCTTAAACATCAATAAATAAATCTAAAGTAAACTTAACTTAAATGATTTCCAAAGATAAAATAATAAATAATTGAATAAAAACGAACCACGAACTAATTATATAAATAACTCTAAGACTACCCAGGGTCTGGTGTCACAATTCACGAACTACTAAAGAATACTAAATATACTGGGCAGAAATAAATAATGTAACTGTTCTGAATAAAATAAAAATAGGAGAAGACTCTCGGGATCTGTGAACGCCGGCAGATATACCTCGTGTCTCCGAATAAATGTATAGCCGCTCTAAATATCTCTATTGCTGGTCGATACCTGGATCTGCACAAAAGAGTGCAGAGTGTAGTATCAGTACAACCGACCCCATGTACTGAGTAAGTTCCGAGCCTAACCTCGACGAAGTAGTGACGAGGCTACGTCGGGGCATTAACAACATATAACATGTGACAATAATATATACAATATCGCAACAAAATAATTTTACACGAACAAGAAAATATAACTGAGGCAAAAAATATAAAGCAAGAAGGAAATGTAAACAAATAATTAAGTACTGCAACAACAATGAAATAACTCAGCCGCCTTTTCTAGGCGTCAGCCATAACCAATTCTCAAATAAGTTTCCAAATTTTCAAACTTTAACTTTAAATAAACGTAGTGCCAAAATATGAAAAATAGTAATATAAAATAGTAAGATTTCAAATCTTTATTTTTCTTTGAAAATCAGTAAAAAAAAATTAAATGTCCCCCCTTATCGCTCCTTGTTGCGGCGTGCAACCCGCTCCCACCTGTCCACCCTTATTGCTCCTCCCTACATATATCACCCTTATTACTCATGTTGCGGTGTGCAACCCGATCCCACCTGTCCACCCTTATTACTCCTTGTTGCGGCGTGCAACCCGCTCTCACCAGACATATCATATCAATTTATTCATAAATTTCATAATTCAGTCCAAGCCTTTCACAATACTTTTATTTTCACAATTTCAAACAGAAAACAGTATAGCTCGTAAGCTTCAACCAATATCATTTCACAATAAGACCAACCAGAATATATGTAAACACCGTAACGCTGTCAACCCAGCTCAATCTGTATGTACCATAATAAAATCATGAGAACAACCAACACTTTTAATACACTAGCCACAACAATTGGCAACAATCAATTGAAACCAAACAACCACGTAAACCTCAACAATCATAAAACAGTTAAACTGCATTTCTCATAACTTCCTCAATATTATCAAAAATGAAACCAACACGAACATAAATAAATAAATAAATATATATATATATATCGTAAAAATAATGTCAAACTACTCAACCATTTTGTACCAGAAGGGAACCAAATAAGCAACCAATACTCTTTCCAAAATAACCACAATAATATTTAACAACAAAATAACAAAGTCAACTAGTCATAGAAAAAATAATGAACAAAGAACAATTAAGGAAAGCATCAATTAAGTTGGGAACAGGAAAGAGATCATATTTATCAGGCAAATTGGGTGGTGCATAGATACTCGTCACCTCACCTATACACCACGCCCATGCATTTCACATAGCAAACAAGTGGGGATTCCTATTCCCTCAAGTCAAAGTTAAACCAAACACTTACCTCAATTTCGCAGGCCACTCACATCTCAATTATAGCTTTTCCTTTAGAATCTTGCTCTAACTTGCTCGAATCTAATCATAATTAACTCAATATCATTAAATAAGACTAAAGGAACTAACTTTATTGAAAAATATAATTTTTCCTAAGTTTTCTAAAAAAAAAGTGAAAACTCGACCCCGGGCCTGCTTGGTCTAAACTCGGGGTTCAGACCAAATTACGTTTACCCATTCACCCACGAACCCAAATATACAATTAGTTTCGAAATCCGACCTCAATTCGAGGTAAAGATTCGATTTTTATAAAATTCCCTAATTCTACCCAAACCCTCAATTTTTACCATGAAAATTCTTAGTTTTTTTAATTTAAAAGTGATGAAAAATAATGGGTAATTGAAATAGTAAAGTTTAGAATTGATTATATATGACTTGGGGATGATATTTGCTGATGAAATTCGTTCCTAGGGTTGTGGGGTTCGAAAATTTGAAGAAGAAGAAGTCTGCCCGTTTTATATATATTTTTCTACCAGCTATTCTGCCTCGTTTTTCGTGCCAAACAATTCCGAAACTCAATTTTTATGTGTCCAGTGGATTCCTTGTGAAATTCTAGCCAAGTTAGGCTTTTGAATCACTCAATTTGGCCTTATAATGAAGGATATATGTAGGTTTTAATATTTGCAATTAGTGTAGATTTTTAATACGCCGTCAGGGGTAATTTCGTAATTAACTTGAAAAATCTGGCAACCTTAATAAAATGACCATAACATCCCCATACGATGTCCAAATTAGATGATTTTACCATTCACGATAAATAATAAATAAAAAGAGAAAAAAAAAGCCTTTCTGCTACGGGTCCGTAATTATGCTACGGATC
Organism: Nicotiana undulata; assembly: GCA_005239495.1. Taxonomy (NCBI): domain Eukaryota; kingdom Viridiplantae; phylum Streptophyta; class Magnoliopsida; order Solanales; family Solanaceae; genus Nicotiana; species Nicotiana undulata. The sequence continues at coordinate 47,352 of ML279580.1, forward strand.
TAATACTTCATTTAAACAAAAAATTGAAGTTCATTTGTTCTATATAATATCATTTATGCATGAAGAAACGACGTCGAAGCATAAGAAAGAACGAGCGCAACACAACCCAAACCTGTTTGAAACTCACCCGAGCCCTCGAGGCTCCGAACCAAACATGCACGCAAGTATAAAACATCATACGGACTTGCTCGTGCGATCAAATCATGAAAATAACATATAAAACAACGAATTAAACCTCAAAACTCATCATTTTTCTCAAGAACACTTAAAGTTCCTAACTTTTCAACCGGATGTCCGAATCACATCAAACGAACTCCGTTATTCACCAAATTTCACAGTAAATCTTTATATACTATAACAAATCTGTACCGGGATCCGAAACCAAAATAAGGGCCCGATACCAATGATTTCAAATATTAATTCTTTTCTTTATTTCATAAATATTTCAGCAAAACAATTTCTTTCAAAAATTGATTTCTAAGGCTTGGGACCTCAGAATTCATTTCCGGGCATACGCCCCGAGTCCCATATTTTACTGCGGACCTCCCGGGATCGTCAGAACACAGATCTGTGTCTGTTTACTCAAAATATTGATCAAAGTCAATATTAATCCCATATTTAATTCTAAAAATTATTATTTCTTATATTTTCACATAAAAGCTTTCCAGTTTCACGCCCGGACTGCGCACGCAAATTGAGATAGTTAAAGTTAATATTTTTATGAATAATAAACCTAAAACGGAGTCTAAATTCATAAAATAACCTCTTGGGTCATGACAAGTGTTGGACAAGTTATCCCACTCCTAACAAGATTAATAAGATGATTCTATTTTAATCCTACTTTATAAATTGACAAACTATAATTACTTTGTGCATTGTATATAACGAAATAATTTTTACAAACAAATTCTTACTCAGTTTTAAAATTTTAAATATTAGAAGTTCTTACATAGTTTAAATAAAATGATTTATTAATAATTTTTTAGATTTTAAAGTCTTAACATTAAAAAATGATTAAATGACAAATATTTTATTAATTTCAAAGTTCTAAAGTTTCCTTGTTGAACTTTGCATGTAAATTATAACTGCATACAATTATGAGAAATGCACGTGCAGATTGTTGCCCAAGTTAAGCAAAAAGATAGCGGACAATATTAGGATAAGTCTTAGTTGATGTTTTAAATATTAAGCCTTCCTACACGGTTTAACAAGAATTTTTTTTGTTGTTATTATTTTGCCTTTACAAATATGTTATATGATATAATTTAAATAAGGAAGGATTCACACATAAATTTAGTTGATTTTGAAATCTTAAATATTAGAAAAATAATTAAATGACTATTTCTAAATCTAAGGAAAATAATTAAATGATGCTTTTGTCTAGTTTGAAAGTTATTTTTAAAAGGGTGAAAAAGACGAATGATATTTTGCTAAGGACCTTCGTGCTTTTAAGTACCCACATTAATTGATATATAGTTTTATAAAATTACACAAAACACATTAAACGATGTGTTTGAGTTATAAAATAAGAACTTTAAAAAGTATAAGCTTTGAAAATAATGAATCACATTTAGCTAGCACTATAAAAAATAAAATCATGTCCTACAAAAGTTCTTAGAAGTTATATTGTGATTTTAAGGACTTCTGTGAGAATATCTTACAAAAGTTATAAGTATTTCTATGAAAAAAAGAAAAAAGTCACACAAAAAAAATTATCACTATTTTTCAAAGATTTATCAAATAGCACAAATTGAAATATATTTTTTTTTGTCTTTTAATGATTTGGGAATATAGTTGTGACAATATAAGATTTTAATATGATTTATATTATTGAGTTAATAGTTTAAGACAAATAACTTTATAAGTAAAGAAAAATAGGAAACTCTTAAACAACATATACAGTGTAATCCCACATAGGGGTGAGCGATAATGGAATGTATGCAGAAAAGGAAAAAAATAAACTACAATTCATATGTCATCTTCCAATGTTTCATCCTTACTGCTTCAAGTCTCGCTCTTTTGTCTTGTTTCTTTTACCGCTATATTATTCTTATGAAAATAAATTTATGCAGTGTAAGGGTTTTGGCAACTTGAAAATATTTTTACTTATTTGATGAATTTGGAGTATAATTGAATTTAGTTTTTTTGCCAATAATTTATTTTAGAACTTATATTTGTTCTCAACATTAAAAGAACCAATTTAATTGTTGTTGATTCATTTTTAATAGTTAATAGTAACTCCTCCCAAGTGTAAAATATTTTTCCATGGAAAAAATAAAAATTATTACATTATTCAAATAAAAATAAAAATTTTAATGGATTTTAAATTACCAAATGTTACGTTGCTCATATATATGGCTAAAGTGACTTTTTTTTATAAATTAGCAGCGATGGTGTATGGATAGTTTCCAAACGTGATAAAGGATGTTCCCAATTGACATAGGACATGGTTGAAGAATTTGTATATAGTAGTAATGACATTAAGGTAGCGATTATTAATTGTTGAACTGGCATGCATCACTTCTGCTTCTATGATATCTACGGATTTATCTTGTTCAAAAAAATTAACATAATTACTAAATTAGACAAAAAATAGAAAAGGAAAAAAACTATATGCAATATCAATGACAATTTGTTGAACGAAAGTGATGAAATACCGCATGGATCGTAATACGCATTAATTTCTAGCAAATTACCTTGGCTTCACTTATTGAAATGTGAAAAAACGATGCCAACGAGAACATGTCTCCTTCATATAAAGGGTTTTCCACTTTGCTAGATAACTTAGTATGAATAGGAGATGACTTTCGTAAAAAGTAATTAATTTCATTATATACAACTTAACATAAAGGTATTGATGAATATAAAAAAATAATAAAGTTGTCATAAAATGTAGGTGCAAATCCTACATATTTAAATAGAATAGATTTAATAACCAAAATTTACCATAGCTATGGAAATCAAATAAAGTTTCATCGTTCATAGCCTTCTACTATCAAATTCACACATAAAACGAAACAAATGCATTTATAAGAAATCAAATTTACAATATATTGTCAAATTAAATATGTATACAGCAGATTTTATAAGAATATATAATAAAATCAAGAAAATTGCACTAAGAGATTCACATTTATACCAAATCAAGTGAGGAATTTTATTAGAAAAGTAAATTAAATAAAATGTTAGTTTTTGTTCATTTAATATGAATCTGATTTGAATTTCACAATAGTTCAATGAAATCTCATCCCTCTCCGTCTTATTACATATGACTAATTACGTGTGAAAATTAATGAAATAACGGTTATTTTGATGTGTGAAATAGACATAATAAATAGAAAATAAAAAATAATGAATTTGAGAATATGGAAAAAGTAGTGAAAAGAAAAACAAGATGTTATATAAACAAAATTAATAAAAAAATTAACATAAATCACACATTAAAATAATATAAGATGGATTTAAAGAAAAGCAGAATTAAAGAGAAAGAAGATAGTATCAATGTTTTTCTTTTTTGCTAATAAGATAGTACCAATGTGCTGTAATGGAGATGAAAATCTCCTTCTTCTCCTTTATGCAAAGCAATTCGATCCCCGTAGGAATAGGAGTTAATTGGAAGTTCATAAAATTCATTCTATTTCATAGCGTTTTTGTGGGATTAATAAGCTTAAATATTAGGGTTTTCTAGTTCAAATAAGAAAAGTTTAATAACGAAAATTTTAGCTAATTTAAAATCTATAAATATTAGGAAAATATTAAATTACAATTTTATCCAGTGTAAACGCTATTTTAAAGGGTAAAAAAGACGAACGATATTTCACTAAGTGCCTTCGTACTTTTAATATAGTATAGATTAATGTGTGTTAGAGGAATTGTCAAGAGAATCGGCTCAGGTATGTTAAGGCTATCCCTTATTTCTTTTTGCATGATCCATACGACACAAACGAAACGAGAAAGTGCACAATTTCCATACATGACTCTATTCATAGAAATATTAGAGATGCTTATGTTCTTGATTCCCCACGTGTCATATTATTTTATCATCTGTTTATGGGTTTCAAAAATACGTAAGTTGGTAAAGTTTATTTCATGATATTAATCAGAGGCATAATAGTCTTATGACGTACTGAGAGATTTTATTAACGTATTTCATATGCATTTATACATGCACATTGACCCATGGCCAGCTGGTGTTATATACGTGTATAACACCAGCTGGCCATGGGTCAATGTGCATGTATAAATGCATATGAAATACGTTAATAAA
>ML279582.1:0-51711 GCA_005239495.1 Nicotiana undulata
ATTCTAGTGTTAATGGAAGAAAAGTGGAAGGAATTGGTGTTAGAATCGATTACCTCTGAGATTATAGTGATGGAACTCTTCAAAAATAGCTAAGAGGTTGTGGAGAAGAAGAAGAGGGTGAAAAATATGAAAAATCCCGTAATGGTTATGTTTTGGACTTAAGAAAAAAAATCACTGGACGAATCTCGCACCTGCGGAAGGAAGGCTCGCACCTGCGGTATCGCAGGTGCAGAAAACTGGTCGCACCTGCGGACTTGGGTCAGGCCCAGAAGGGGCCGCACCTGCGGAAAACTTGACGCCCCTGCGAAACCGCACCTGCCACATTTGGTTCGCGCCTTCGAGGGGGACCGCACCTGCGGACTTGGTGTCGTGCCTGCGGTCTTGCACCTGCGGCTCTAGGCTCGCAGGTGCGGGCACATCAGAAGAATGTGCACCAGTAGTGTTTTCCCATGGTTTAACACCCCGAACACCTACCCGAATCACACCCGAGCCCTCGGGGCTCAACACCAAAAACACACGCAACTCCCAAAATATCCTACGGACTTATTCAATCTTTCAAATCATCAAACTCATAGATTTTCTTAAAAACTTCATAAAGCTTACCTTTTCCAATTTTTATCTGAAACCCGTCATCTTAAGTCTAACATATAATAAACCTGCTCCGGGCTCCGGAACCATAATACGGGCCCAGTAACACGATTTTCACTTAACCATTCATTTTCAAAATCCTTTATTATTTTCAGAAAACAATTTTTTTTAAAAATTCATTTCTAGGGCTTGGGACTTCGGAATTCGATTCCGGGCATACGCCCAAGTCCCATATTTTCCTACGGACCCTCCCGGACCGTCAATTCACGGTTCCGGGTCCGTTTACTAAAAATGTTGACCAAAGTCAACTTTATTCATTTAATTATCATAAAATTCCATTTTTATCAAATTTCAACATAAAAACTTCCCAGCTACAGGTCCGGGATGCGCACGCGTATCGAGGTGAGATTAACGGAGGCTTTCGGGGCCTCGAACACAGATTTAGCTAGAATTACTTAGGATGACCTTTTGGGTCATCACATAAACACATAGCAATTTGGACTCAATACCTATTCCCTCAAGCTAAGGTTAGGCCAAACACTTACCTTGACTTCAAAGGTCCAAATCAAGCCTCAAGCACTTCTTTTTCTTTTGAACCCGACTCCAAATCGATCGTATCTAGACATAATCAACTCAATAACATCAATAAATGCTAAACAATTCAATTCCAATACTTAATTATAGATTTCCCAACATTCTTCCCAAAATTCCAAAAAATCGACCCCGGACCCGCTTGGTCAAAACACGAAGTTCGGACCAAAACCCGATCACCCATTCCCCCACGAGCCCGAATATATAATATTTTTTGAAATCCGATCCCAAAACGAGGTCAAATTCTCAAATAATCAAAAGCCCTAACTCTACCCAAATCCCTAATTTTCTACCTTTAATTTCTTGTTTTTAGGTCTAAAATCTAATGGGTGTTAATAAAAATAGAAGAAAACTAGTCAAAGATTACTTACCTAAGATATTATGGTGAATAAGTCTCCCAAGAATCGCCCAAGAGGTGTGGAGAAGAAGAAGATTGTGAAAAATGATAAAATCCCGTAATGAGCATTCTATTTTTAGATTTCACAATAATTGGGCATTTTACACCTATGCGATCGCATAGTGGACTGGGTTTTTAAGCTACGCGATCGCGGATGATGCATTGCGATCGCACAGAACCATTGACCCCCACCCTTTTGCGATCGCGAACAAGCAAATGTGGTCGCACAGTACACTACCAGCCCCCCCCCTCCCCCACAGCTCTCCTATACACATATGCGGTCGCAGACCTGGCTATACGATCGCATAGAGTAGCAGTACCCCCCCCCCCCCCCCCCCTCACATTTTTTTTCCGGGGTGGAANATGTGATCGCGGATGAACTTATGTGATCGCATAGTGTTAAACACCAGACACCAGCAAAATGCTTAGACACCAGATTTTTCTATGTTTTTGCATCCCGACACTTACCCGAAACTCACCCGAGCCCTCGGGGCTCCAAATCAATTATGCATACAACCTTATAAACCTCCTACGGACTTATTTGTGTAACAAAATCACCAAAATAACATCAACAACAACGAATCAAACCTCAAAATCAATGAAATATATCAAAACTTCTTAAAACTCTAAAGTTGCATTTAAGGTTCGAATCACGTCAAACGAAGTCCGTTTCTTACCAAACTTCACAGGCAACACATATAAATCATATCGAACCTGCACCAGGCTCCGAAACTATAATACGGTCCCTATACCACAGGTTCCCCATAGAATTTCATTACAAAAAATCTTTATATTTTTCAGAAAATAATTTTGTTTAAAATTTCATTTTTCGGACTTGGGACCTCGGAATTCGATTCCGGGAAAACTCCCAAGTCCCACATTTTCCTACGGATCCTCTAGGGCCATCAAATCACGGGTCCAGGTCCGTTTATCAAAAATGTTGACCGGTGTCAACTTAATTCAAATTTTAACACAAAAATATCATTTTTATCAATATTCCACATAACGGCTTCCCGACTACACGCTCGGGCTACGCACGCAAATCAAGGTGAGATATCAGGAGGTTTTCACGACCTCAAAACACAGAATTAACTAGGAATACACGGGATGACCTTTTGGGTCATCACAACAAATATACCTGAACAACGAAAAGAGCTCAACTTCGTGTTGATAACGTATTAAGAAATGTAGCTCAAAGTAACAATATAAGACAAGAAGATAAGTAGAATAAGAGAAGAAGAGATAACTTTCTTATTTCATCAAGTGTTCAAGTGTATCACATATCACATTTCATGCCTCTATTTATACTATTACATTGTAGGTTACAAAAGGATTGTCTTAAGCATGGAATTAACCTTTGAGATCATGGGAAAATATCATGGGGAGAGGTTATGGAGGTGTGGGAGTTACAATCATAAAAGTGACAAGTAGTGGGAGGTTATTTACATCATGGGTGAAAGTAGTGGGAGTAGTGGACATCCACAATTATTATATGTTTTACATGCAATCCACTCATATTATTCATTAAAAAATGGGTTGGACAATGAACTTCTTAAAAACGGGTAAGATATGGATAAGAACCATATTATCCATTTAGAAAATGGATAACCAACGGATGACCAATGGATAACTAATGAGTTTAACTTTTACATTTGTGAAGTTTCAAGTTAGGGTTCCTCAAATTTGGAAGACTAGAGATTCTCCCAAAAGTGATCATATTCAATAAGTCATGAATAATATGGATAATCATATTTTCCGCTGATTAACCCATTTTTTATCCGTATTAAATATGTGTCGGGTCGGATAATTTGTCCATTTTTGCATTATCCGTATTCGACCCGTCCCATATCCAACTTGACTCGACTCGACTCGACTCGCCTATTTGCCACCCCTGCGCTTCTCATTAGGAAAATATGGTCTTGGATTTTCTATTGGAAATGCTAGTTCTAGTGCCATAGTTGATTGAGCTGAAAACTTGTTAATCCATAAAAAACTCTATTGACACCCATTAAAAAGTTTTGGAACTTTAAATTTAAAAATATGGATTTTGCAAAAGTATTATTTATTTGGATTGCGTATTGTTACAAATAATTGAGAATATCTTTTGGAGTTTATATCTCAATTTAAAGAGAATTTTGTGAAGATTCGAGTTAATTGTGGTTGAAATTTCAAATTAAAACTCGAAAAAGAAGGCATGAATAAATTGTATATAAATTTTGTACGTCGGGTGTTTAAACGATGTAGAAAATATATACATCTAACCCAATTGTATACAAGTTGCATGTATGTTCTAGATTCCTTCCTTTCTTTTCTCTTCTTCTTCTTATTCTTTCTGAGCCGAGGATCTATTGGAAACAGTCTTTCTACCTGCATTAGGTAGTGGTAAGGTCTGTGTACAAACTACCCTTCCCAGACTCCAACTATTGAGATCATACTGGGTTTATTATTATTGTTGTATAATTACAGTTTTTGACTGAATTTGTATACATTTTAAAAACTATAGTTACTTTTTGTAAACGAAAAAACCTAGTTAAAACTGAGCAAATAAGTTTATAATTTTCATAAATATACAAAAACAAAATTGCAGTTTTTGAGTGAATTTGTATACATTTTAAAATTTATAGTTACTTTTTGTAAATGAAAAAAACTCGTTAAAACTGAGTAAATAAGTTTATAATTTCATAAATATACAAAAATAAAAAATCCTTTTTTTCGTGAGTCTCTTGCCAAAGTGGGACAAATGGTTGCGAGAAATTCAAAAATAGCCATAGTTTCAAAAGTAATCGAAACTTAGCCATTTTTTATGTAAAGATAAATCTGAATGAAAACACTATTCAAAATCCGGAAAATACTCCAGCATAATATACTGGAGTTCCAGCATAATATACTGGAACTCCAATATATTATAATGGAGTTCCAAAGTAAGTATACTATAATTTCAGCATAATATACTGGACTTCCAGTATAATATACCGATCCAGTATAATATGTTGGAAGTTCATACACATGTTCTCCACTCTCTAGTATATTATGTTGGAACTTTTCGCATGTTGGAGTTCCAACATAATATGCTAGAAGTTCATACACAAGTGCACTGATCTCCAGTATATTATGCTGGACCGGTCCCTGTTATAGCAAAATAGTGACTATTTTTCAATGACTTTGCAAACACTGACTATTTTTGAATGACCAGTCCGATAACTAACTAGCCCGTGCTATTTTTACGACAGTTGATGTACCAATCCCCAAATGTGATAGACCAGCCTAAAAACGCTAGAGAATCTGATGGCGTCAATGAGGGCTGCATTGTGAGATGCAACGTTTCGCGGTGCGTTTGTGGATGGAGGCACCGGACCATATGGATCAAAAGTGCCACAGAAGGATGTTAAGTTTTTTTCTTGTTGACATAGACAGGATGGTGGAGCGGGCGAAAATAGGCCGGTGCAAAGCATGTGAAAAGGAAGACACGACAACGATGTCATAACCTTGAAAATATAGGGTGATAAGGCTATAACATCATCGTCGCCTCTCCCCTTTTACAAGCTTTGCATAGTCCCCTTTCATCCGCTCCGTCACCGTGAGCGGGTTAACAAAAAAAGACTCAGTATCCTTCTGTAGCGGTTCTAAGCCTTCTGGCCTAGAGTTTTCATCCACGAACGCTCCACGCAACGTAGCCTCTCTTACAATGCAGCTCTTATAGACACCATCATTTCCTCCAATGTCTTCACTTTAGTCTACTCAAGGATAAAACTCAAAGGTTCAATAGAAATGAACTCGTAACTCTGCTTTTCCTCATTACAAATGTTTCCTCACTTTCTCCGACTTGCTTCAAATTTAAAGGATGAACGCCTATATATATATATATATATATATATATATATATATTCTGTCTTCTCCCTCCGCATAAGTAGAAAATTCATAACAAGATGCTGCTTTCATGCCAGTATTAAAAGAAAATCTTTTTTGATAATATTTCTACGTAACCAATAAATTACTATCGAATTGTGCATCGAATTGATCTCACTATCATAAATGCAGAAGATTCGGTGTATCTCATTAAAGGCACGCATATTCCCCTTTATATATATATATATATATATATATGTCTTGAAAGACAATATGAATGAAAGATAAAAACAAAAATAAACCACATACCTTGAATGCTGATTTCTTTGCATCCTTAACAAGAATTCTGGAAAAGAGAAATGAGCAATATATTTTAGTTTCGATTTATAAAATAATATTATCTATATATATATATATATATATATATAGATAATATTATTTTATAAATCGAAACTAAAATATATTGCTCATTTCTCTTTTCCAGAATTCTTGTTAAGGATGCAAAGAAATCAGCATTCAAGGTATGTGGTTTATTTTTGTTTTTATCTTTCATTCATATTGTCTTTCAAGACATATATATATATATATATATATATAAAGGGGAATATGCGTGCCTTTAATGAGATACACCGAATCTTCTGCATTTATGATAGTGAGATCAATTCGATGCACAATTCGATAGTAATTTATTGGTTACGTAGAAATATTATCAAAAAAGATTTTCTTTTAATACTGGCATGAAAGCAGCATCTTGTTATGAATTTTCTACTTATGCGGAGGGAGAAGACAGAATATATATATATATATATATATATATATATATATANAAAGCACGAATAATTTATGTTAAATATTGAACGACTAAAATATTCCCAAAATCTTGATCGACTTTTATGCCCTTAAATATTTTTATAATTTAAGGGTCTAATTGTAAATTATCTAATGATAAAATTCTTTTTCGATTTAAACATCAAACAAATATGTAATAGTGGGAGAATAGGAGATTTATGTAGCATATTGTAAAATCAATACAAGACTACTCCTAACAAGCCTAACAAGGATGATGCGTTATATTTGAAAAAGGGAGAGTCTATACACTTAACTTTTCCTTTAGTACGGCGATTCCAGAACGTGAGGGATCTTAATTTTTACAAATATAAAAGGAAATTTTGGTATTAAGCTCTAAAAACATTTATAATATTCTAAGTGAAGTGAAAAATTCTTGTTACCCTTTAAAGTCTTAATTTACGTTAGTGCATATAATGTTAAAACCAAATTAAGTTAGATATCTTTTATAACATACTTTATGTTCCTAAATATTAGGAACTAATACATAATTCAATAAATTGAATTAATTTTAAAATATTAATAATATATAAAAATATGAAACTAAAAAATAGGGGCAAGTTTATATGAATATCTTTCTTTAACATGATAATAAAGCGGTTCTAATAATACAGATAAGATTGTGCTCTTTAATGTATTTAGTTTTACTTTATTATGAGTAATTGATTCTTTGCAAATTTCTCAAAGCAAACACATGCATGTTAGATTAGGTTTTCTAGAACAAGTTTGTCATGTCTCCTATATATCAAAGTTTAACAATTTTTTGCAGTAATATATTTACTCGGGTTATACACAAGATAATTTAAACTTGATATAACTTTACAAATAATTAAGACAACACCACAAATATGTCAAACTACAGTAATGAAAAAGTAATACTTTTTAGTGGTGATGCAAATCAAGTACTAAAAGTAGATCCAACAGTGTCTAAATATGTCAATTTACTAATGAGATGTTAATTGCCAAATTTTCGGTAAAAGCTAAACCCCTTTTAAGTTTGACTCTGAAGAAGATTATATTAACAACTGTTATCATAAAGTATACTTAATTACCATAAAGCAAAATAGTTTTTCATCACATATGTTTGTTGTCGTGTATATCTTCCATAAGTTAGTGTTTCTATCCATATGCGTTTAACAAACAAACTTTAAAATGATCTTCATTTACATACCGATTAATTTTGAAGAAAAAAGCACCTATAACGTTATGGAGAAACTTAAATCACTTAAATGAATTATCAATTATGTAATGGTAATAATTTGTACAAGTTTTGACAATAAACATCATATTCTTGTACATAATGCAACTTTCATCTCTAGAAAATGAAAGACGTCCTTTCTGAGCCGAGAGTCTATTGGAAATAGCCTTTCTATCTGTATTAGGTAGGGGTAAGGTCTGCGTACAGATTACCCTCCCCAAACCCCACAGGTTGGGATCAAATTGGGTTTGTTGTTGTTGTTGTTGTTGTTGTTGTTGTTGTAAAATGAAAGACGTCCTTTTAAATTTTTCGAAAATAGTTTTTTATACGCTTGTATTTTACAATGACAATAAATAAATTACATGGCTAAAAAATATCGCAATATCCATGGACAACTATGTGTTTTACTTTTACGAGGGAGAAGCCAAAGCTATAGAAAAAAATATACACCAAATTAAAACGTCATATGTAAAGAGGTATGATACTATCACATTGCATATTTATACACTATAAATAAGCAGAGGCGGATTCAGAATTTTAACTTTATGAGTTCCTACACAAATTTTATGTTAATATATAATAATAATTGGATAACGGATTTGGTTCCAAGCTAAATATTCTTATATATTTAATGAATTTTTCAATACAAATACTGGATCTAGACAAAAGTTACTGGGTTCACGAGAACCCGTATCTAACACACTGAATCCGCCCCTGTAAATAAGATACTTTCTAATTTAAGTAAGTTGATCATCTTTGTAGGTTACGGCGATATCATTTTGGATTCAAGTATTCTGTGAATGTAATACCAATTATTTCTAGATTTAAACAATTGTTGTATTTTTATCACATCAATTACTTTACAATGATCATTTCCTTGTGTTAATAAATTTAGTTAGTTGTTCTTTCACATAAGAGTTCTGATTAAAGATTTGTGTGCATGCATGTACATAGTGACTAGTACTATATTAAAAACACGAAGACCCTTAGCGAAATGTCGTTCGTTATTTTTATCCTTTAAAAATAGACTTTACATTGGATAAAATTGTAATTATAATTTAATTATTTTTTTAATATTTAAAACTTCAAAATAAATTAATTTTTTCACTATTTGAACTATGTAAAAATTCCTAATATTTAGGAATCTGAAATTGAGCTAGATTTTACTTAAATTATTTTTCTGTATTTAGTGTAACTATTTTCCTTACATGTAATTCTTCCATGTTTTCAAGTTGTAATGAATTGCAAAGTTTTTGTCTTCTTGCGTGTTTTCATATTCTAATTCTTTGTCCATTTCTTTTTTGGACCATGTGAGTAGCAAAGATTCTATTTTTTCCTACGTAGACAAAGTGTTTAAGGTGACTTATACATTTTTTATACTTAATATAAGCATTTAAATTAATAATGATAGATAACATGTACATCATCTTATATATTAAATATCATTGTCATTAATTATTTTATTTAAAATTCAAAAATAAGTGAAAGTTTTGTTATAATAGGAATTGTTTTTAGAATTCAAAATTGAATAAATAACTATAACTCCTTAGTTTCACTCATGTTCAAAGAAGAAAAATCGAAAATTTAATTTCAAATTCCTATTTATCAAGATCTAATAACAACTAAATAGTGTATATGAACTAACAAAGTTACATCGGTTTTGATATATTTTTTTTTTTTTTGAATTAAGGAGTAATCAAAATATCAAGGTATAATTTCTTCTATTTCTAATGATAAATTCAAATAAAATTACTATATTATCAATTTAAACGAGAGAAATGAGTTTCAATATAATGATATACAAATAAACAAAAAACGATAAAGTTCACCAAGAATAAGTAAGAACTTTGTTACTTAATTGATAATATAAGTTGTGCTCCTTCTATATTCAATGATATTTTAGATTCTCGAACTTTGTGTCTCTTACTTTGTAAATATATACGATTTTTAAATCTCTAGATGTTACTGACATTAGTGCTAAAAGTATTTTAAAATTCATAATTATATTAGTTAATAATCGGAAATACAAAAGGGATATTGCATTTTCTTAAAGAATAAAACAGCATTGTGTTTGAAACCTTGATTTGAAGAAATACTTGAAGAAAAAGTATGTTGTATATTAAGATGAAGCAAGAAAAACAATATAATTATATTCTGACAAATATCATTTGTATATGATTTTATAACAATTAACGATTGCAAAATATCATTTTTGGAAATTGGTTTTTCAATTATTCTTCACTTTCACGCGCTTATAGAAAAGAGTAGATATCCACTCTCTTCAACACATCGATATCTAGAGTGTATCAATTATCAAATAGAAAAGAATACACACCAAAACGAAAAAAAGTTAATAAAAAATATAGGGATTGAATAATACCTTTGCGATAATAATTTAATATTTTGTCAGATTGAATTCTATAACTCAAACACACACTTTAATATAATATTTATGTAATTTTAATTTTTTATTCATTGAGATAAGGTACATGCGACGCGCGTATCCTAAAAGTAGTACTATATTAAAAGCATGACGGCCTTATCGAAATGTTATTCTTTTTTACCCTTCGTATGTATATTATATGTTGGATATATTTGTAATTGTAATCATTAATTGTTAGTTTGGAGCAAAATTTAAAACTATGGTGTGCTTCCTTTTAGATTTACATTATTTGACATACTTGCCGTACGATTTTTTTTTTTTTCTCTTTTGTTTTTGTTTCCTTTAGTTTTAGGAATTCGTGGATTATTATTTTTTTCGTTAGTTCTTGGTTCCTTTAGTTTTAGGATTCCTTAGATTCTTTCTTTATAATTACGGTAACTCTTTTTGCCATTGTTCTTTTTGTGGTTGTTTAGGATGCAATTTTTATTGTCTTTTTTTGTGCAGGTTTAGAATTCAATTTAGACTACTAAAACAATTTAAAATAAGGAGGAGCTAACCACTTTTATAAACAACGTCACTATCCTACGTGCTTTATCATAAATTGTTCATAGCATTGATGTCCACATAAGTACATTTTTTTGTGATTTGAGGTAAAAATCTACTTTTGTACTATATTCTTAAAGTTATGTAACAATGGTCATTCGTGCATTATTAATTAACAACTCCATGACGAATGTTTGTCAATTAAGATTTTTGTTTACAATATCTCACATATAATTATTGGTATACAATTGACTCATATATGGATGTTGTATAGGTTGTTTGGATCATTGCTCGGGGCGGATGTAAGGTTAAAGCTACAGGTTTAATTGAACACATAACTTTTGATGCGGAGCATAAATTCATATGTGAATTTTTATCAGAATTGCAATAAATAACAGAGATGAACCATAACTTTAAGATTATAATGGGTTCAATGCTAAAAACCTAAAAGTTAAAGCCACAAAATTTAAATTCTGAATCTGCCTCTGATCTTGCATTTGTCACATAAAATTTGTTAGATAATCTAACTCATATCACTTGAATATTTCATTAATTTAAGATTATGTTTAGTTTCCTTTAGTTTTAGAATTTTTGGAGATTTTTTTTCCGTTGCATTTTCTTTTGTCCATACCTTTCTTTGAGGGTTCCAACTTTCAAACATATTGCTCTAGAAATTCTTTGTATAGGTAAGATGGTGCTTCACTATCTTAGCATGGCTCTCAGTGGCATAGTTCCATGCTATAATATTTTGTAAATTTTGCTTGATCCAATAGCACACTAATTATTGGTATTTTGTTGGAACTTGTTCTATTAGTTATTTCAAATCCTTTTTATAAGAGAAGAAACGTCCAATATGTAGTGCGTACACACGGAATAGGCACAAAGTTAAGTCTCCACATTAATAGTCATTAATTAAAAATACAGATACCAAATAAGGTACTATTTCTTTTTCATTTCATACATGATTACGTGCAAACAATTTTTTTTTATTAAAAGAAAAATGCATCAATCATGTTACTAAGGAATTTGGATGCTTTAAATGGCTTATGCAATGGTACATGATATAATGAGAGGCCAAAATGGTTCCAAGCATTTGTTTATCCCCAATAATTCAACTTTTGCCTCCGGAAAGTTAAGGATATTCTTTTAAATTCTTCAAAAAATAATTATGAGCACGTTTATATTTTTCAGTGACAATAACTAAAGCACAGTCCCGACGTTGGCATGTAGTTGTTGCAACATATTTTTTCACACGGGTTACTATATTTTGTACTTTCAAGAGGTATATTGATGTCAAAACAAGAGTATTGGTCATGACAGAGCAAAATGAAAAAATATATACATCAAGAATGTGATGACCCAAAAGGTCATCCCGTGTATTTTTGAGTAATTCTGTGTTCCGAGGTCGTGAAACCTCCTTCTATCTCACCTCGATTTGCGTGCGCAGCCCGGCGTGTAACCGAAAGCCGTTATGTGAAAACTGATAAAAAGGATAATTTTGGTGTTGAAATTTGAGTAAAGTTGACTTTGGTCAACATTTTTGGTAAACGGGCCCGGACTCGTGATTTGACGGTCCCGGAGGGTCCGTAGGAAAATATGGGACTTGGGCGTATTCCCGGAATCGAATTCCGAGGTCCCAAGTCCGAGAAATGAATTTTTAAAAGAAATTATTTTCTGAAAAATATAAAGGTTTTTTAAAGTGAAAATTTATGTGAAACTAGTGGTATCGGGCCCGTATCTTAGTTTTGGAGCCCGGTACAGGTTCGATATAGTATTTGCGTCGTATCTGTAAATTTTAGTAAAGAAACGAACTCCGTTTGACGTGATTCAGACCATAAATGCAAAATTTGATATTTAAAGAAGTTTTGAGAAATTTTATTGATCTTGCGGTTTAATTCGATGTTTATGACGTTATTTTGGTGGTTTAATTCTACGAATAAGTCTGTAGGATATTTATGAGGTTGTGTGCATAATTGGTTTGGAGCCACGAGGGCTCGGGTGAGTTTCGGGTAGGTGTCGGGGTGTAAAAAAACTTAGAAAATTTTGGTGTAAAATAGTTGTTTTCTGGTGTTCAGTATTTTACTCTTTGCGATCGTGGTTCAACCCATGCGATAGCGATGAGCAGATTGGGTTGGGGGTAAAATTACCCTACGCGAATGCAAAGCCCTGGTCGCGATCGCGGAGCCCAGGGGCAGAGCTCTACGCGAACGCGTAGTGCGAATGTGGGGCTGGAGCTAGGTAGCTAGTACTTTACGCGGATGCGGCCGCTTGGTCGCGATCACGAGGGTCCAGGTCTAGTATGCTACGCGAACGCGATCGCGATGGACCAAGTTTAGTACTCTACGCGATCGCAGTAGGCCTGTTGCGATCGCGTAGGGCAAATTTGCTCAGTGATTTTTAAGTTCAAAAACAGAATGTATTACGGGAATTTCACCATTTTTCACAAACTTCTTCTTCTCCACATCTCTTGGGCGATTTTTGAAGAGTTTCTTCCCCATAGCTTCATAGGTATGTAATCCTAACCTCATTTTCTTCCATTTTTATCAACACCCATTAGATTCTAGGCCTACAAACATGAGATTAAGGGTAAAAAATAGGGATTTGGGTAAAGTTAGGGCTTTTCGATTATTTGGGAATTTGACCTCGTTTTGGGGTCGGATTTCAAAAAAAATTATATATTCGGGCTCGTGGGTGAATGGGTGATCGGGTTTTGGTCCGAACCTCGTTTTTGGACCAAGCGGGCCCTGGGGTCGATTTTTGGATTTTTGGGAAGAATGTTGGGAAATCTATAATTAAGCATTGGAATTGAAATGTTTAACATTTATTGATGTTATTGAGTCGATTATGTCTAGATACGATTGATTTGGAATCGGGTTCGAAAGGAAAAGCGGTGCTTGAGGCTTGATTTTGATCATTGGAGTCGAGGTAAGTGTTTGGCCTAACCTTAGCTTGAGGGAATAGGTGTTGAGTCTTATTTGCTACTTGTTTATCCCATGTCCAATGTATAGGTGAGGTGACGAGTACCTATATGTTGTGGTCAAGCATGCACGTGAGTCGAATATGAGCAATTATATGATTTTCATTGAGGTTTATTGTGTTAAGGATTTAATATCGTTTTGGCAGTTATTCATTTGAGGGAAATTCTTGGTTGTGAACACTGTTGAGTACTTGAGCGGTTGAGAGATATTTTGTTAAACTATACACTTGTGTAGGATTGCTTATAGATGTGTCCCTTGCCGGGACGGTATTATTTCTGTTCATTATTCCTTTGCACTTATGGTTTCTTATTGTTGATTTTCTTGCCAAACTGTTGTTTTTTATATTTATGCACGAGGGGACATTTTGTGTCATGTTTATGATATTTACATACGAGGGGATATTCCGTACCGTGTTTATGTTTATTTATGCACGAGGGGACATTCTTTGCCGTGTGATTGATATTTATGCACGAGGGGACATTCAGTGCCGTGTTGTTGATATTTATGCACGAGGGGACATTCCGCACCATGTTTATGTTTATTTATGCACGAGGTGACATTCCGTGCCGTGATTGTGATGTTTTATGCACGAGGGGACATTTCGTGCCATGTTTATGATACTTTAGCACAAGGGGACATGTGTGTTGTTTCTTTTTACTTTTTTATTTTGTGTTGTTAATACTCGTTGTTATTTTCGATATTTGAACTGTTGCCTCGTTCTGTCATTTCAGTAATTGCTACCCCTTTTCCCCAGCATGTTTCCCCGTTATGGTACTTAACTATTTATTTATTTTTGTTATTTCCTGTTATATTTTACTTAAACTGCACAGGTGATATTACTTGTCGTGTCCTAGCCTCATCACTACTTCGCTGGGGTTAGGCTCAGCACTTACTCAGTACTGTCACGACCCGAAATTCCACCGTCGGGACCGTGATGGCGTCTACCGTTGAAACCCGCTAGACAAGCCAAAGTTACCAATCATTCTAATATATTCCCTTATTACTTAGTAATTTAACAGTGAAACATAATAATAAGAAATCAAAGTGCGGAAGAAATGAAATCTAACAGTTTGATTAAACAGTATTACACAAATCCTTTGTATTAATTCTCCCAAAATCTGGTGTCACAATTTTCACGGACTGTCTATGATTTACTACAAATATAGGTCTGAATAAAAAAAGAGCTACTGTCTCGGAAATACAAGAAAAGACAGGAAAATGGAAAGATAAAAGAGGTGACGCCAGGACCTGCGGACGCCTGCAGGATTACCTCGGTGTCGCCTGTGGACTGAAGGATACTCCCTCGATCAGTGCCCACCGGGTCCGGTACTGTAATCTGCACAACATAAAGAAGTGCAGGTGTAGCATCAGTACAATCGACCACATGTACTGAGTAAGTGCCGAGCCTAACCTCGGCGAAGTAGTGACGAGGCTAGGACACGACCAATCACTAATGCATGTGCAATTCAATAATATACAACAAAATAATGACAGGAAGTAGACAATTAAGCACAAAGAGTGGGGAAAACATACGGGGGAACAAGGGGAAAACAATGCTGAATAAAAGAACAAGGCAACAGTATAAACAAATAACTATCAACAGGAAACAACAGCACCGAGCAAATAAGTACACGGCATCACCCTTCGTGCTTTACTCTCATCCTCACCAAAACAAATGCACGACATCATCCTTCGTGCTTTTACTCTCATCCTCACAATGCAATGAATAAATAAAAGGGCACGACATTATCCTTCGTGCTTTTAAATGTAAAATCATGGCACGACATCACCCTTCGTGCTTTTACTCTCATCCTCACAATGCAATGAATAAATAAAAGGGGCACGACATTATCCTTCATGCTTTTAAATGTAAAATCATGGCACGACATCATCCTTCGTGCTTTTACTCTCATCCTCACAATGCAATAAATGAATACACGGAATCACCCTTCGTACTTTAAACTCTTCCTCACCCAAACAACATCAAGAACAACAATTTGGCAAAGAAAATCATCAACATGAATCATAAATCACTACATCCCGGCAAGGGAACAACAACAGAAATAATACCATCTCGGCAAGGGACACAACTATAACCAATCTCGCTCAAGTATATAACTTAACAAAAATAATCCTCAACCGAAACAATTTATCAACAATGTTCTCAACCAAGTATTTCCAACAATTGAGTAACCTCCAAAATGAAATCTACTTCATTACACAGTGAATATTGAAGAAACACACTTATAATATCAAAACCGACTCACCGGCATGCTTGACACCAATATATAGGTACTCGTCACCTCACCTATACATTGAACATGGGATAGCAAGTAGCACATAGGACTCAACACCTATTCCCTCAAGCTAAGGTTAGGCCAAACACTTACATCGACTCTACGAATCCAAACCAAGCCTCTAGCACCGCTTTTCCTTTCGAACCCGACTCCAAATCAATCGTATCTAGACATAATTGATCCAATAACAACAATAAATGCTAAACAATTCAATTCCAGTGCTTAATTATAGAATTCCCAACATTCTTCCCAAAAATCCCAAAATCGACCATGGGCCGCTTGGTCGAAACCGAGGTTCGGACCAAAACCCGATCACCCATTTTCCCACGAGCCCGAATATATAATTTGTTTTTAAATCCGACCCCAAAGCGAGGTCAAATTCCCAAATAATAAAAAAAGCCCTAATTCTACCCCAATCCCTAATTTTCTACCTTAAATCCCATGTTTTTAGGCCTAGAATCTAGTGGATGTTAAGAAAAATGGAAGGAAACAAGTCAAAGATCCCTTACCTAAGAGGTTATGGTGAGGAAAAGCTTCAAAAATCGCCTATGGGGTTTGGAGAAGATAAAGTTGATGAAAAATGGCCAAATTCCCATAATACATTCTGTTTTTGACTCTTAAAAATGACTGGGCAGATTTCTTCTCCGCGTTCGCTGGCCCCAGGCTGCGTTTGCGGTGGTGGGGCCACGTTCGCATAGGGTAAGACTCACCCCAGCCCCCATAACCCCTCATAGGATGTGCGTTTGCGACCTATATAGTGCGTTCCCAGAGCTGTCTCAGGCCTACTCTCCGCGTTCGCATCCACCTGGGTGCGTTCGCACTGAGCAAAATCTACCCTGACCCCCAGACCCCACACAACCCTGTGCGTTTGCATTCACTTGAGTGCGTTCGCATAGGGTAATTCTCCTGGACACCAGCAACAGTCATAAAACACCTGATTTTTAGCCTAAAAATCACCCCGACGCCTATCCAAAACTTAACCGAGCCCTCGGGGCTCAAAACCAAATATGCACACAACATCAAAAACATCCTACGGACTTATTCGTATAATCAAATCACCAAAATAACATCATAAACATCGAATTAAACCTAAAAATCAATGAAATACTTCAAAACTTCCAAAACTTCTAAATTTAGCATTTTTTATCCGAATTACGTCAAACGAAGTCCGGTTCCTACTGAATATCACATATAATACATATAAATCATATCGAACCTATACCGGGCACCGAAACTATAATACGGGCCCGATATCACAAGTTTCACATAGAATTTCATTTTCAATAACCTTTATATTTTTCAGAAAATAATTTTCTTTAAAAATTCATTTCTCGGACTTGGGACCTCGGAATTCGATTCTGGGCATACGTCCAAGTCTCATATTTTCCTACGGACCCTCCGGGACCGTCAAATCACGGGTCCGGGTCCGTTTACCAAAAATATTGACCAAAGTCAACTTTATTCTAATAATTAATATAAAATCATCATTTTTATCAGTTTTTCCCACAACAGCTTCCCGACTACACGTCCGGGATGCGCACGCACATCAAGGTGAGATAAAAGGAGGTTTTCACGACCTTAGAATATGGAATTGGCTAAAAATACACGGGATGACCTTTTGGGTCATCACAAGTACATGGGGTCGGTTGTACTGATGCTACACCTGCACTTCTTTATGTTGTGCAGATCTCGGTACCGGACCCAGTGGACACTGATCGAGGAGGCTTCCTTCAGTCCACCAGGCGACACTGAGGTAGTCCTGCAGGCGTCCACAGGCCTTGGTGTCACCTCCTATCTCACTTCTTTTCTTGTCTTTATGTATTTCCGAGACAATAGTACTTTTTTTATTCAGACCTTATCTGTAGAAATTATAGACAGTCCGTGAAGTTGTGACACCAGGTTTTGGGAGTTATTATTGAGGATTTCTGTAAAACTATTTACTTAAGTTATTAGATTACATTTCTTCCGCACTTTGATTTCTATTTGTTCTTGTATATCACTGTTAAATGCTAAATAATAAAGGAACGGGTTAGAATAACTGGTAACGTTGGCTTGTCTAGCGGGTTCAACGTTAGACGCCATCACGGTCCCGACGATGGAATTTCGGGTCGTGACAAAGAACACCGTCTATAAAGATATATTAGGTAATATACAACAATATAACATGTTATTAACTCATACAATATTTTATCTATAATTACAAATGTTATATCACTACCTTAACTAATCAAAATTTGATGTTTGTAGGTTCAGAAGATATTCAAAATATTTGAACTCGCCTATTGTATCAATGTAATTATACTCATATTTTTATTTCAATTGCATGTTGAATATATTTGGACGTTAACTTTTATTATACTTAGTTCATTCTCGTTGTATACAATATTGATACTAAGACGCAAGCTACACGTGCAACGCTGGTATTAAAAGGACTTACCAAAAGTTCAGTATATTCTAGTATGGACCAAAGTTTGACTGTTTTGCCTATGAGTCAATCATTTGATAATTTAAATACTCAACCAAATAAAACCTCAATTATACATTAGCAAAACTTGGACTTCGGAATATATAGCTTATTCCATGTAAACTCCACACTTTTATGTAAACAATATTGTCCAAATTGAAAAACAATTATATGCGACAAATCTTAATACAATTTAAAGTACTACATATTAAGACTTCTTCATAGTATTTCAAAAAATGAAAAAATTAACGTATAAAAACTTTGTTGGTTTAGAACACCTAAATATTAGAGATATACATAAATGATGATTTTGTCCAACATAAATTTATCTAACAATTTATTCTTTACCCAATTGTTAATAGTTAAAGTTGATAAAAATAAAATAAAATAATTATTACTAGTAACATTAACACCAATTTTGGCCAATTTGCCTTTATTTTATATTTTATAATTGTGATGTTTGACTAACTTGCAAGCACCTCAATGATTATGTCGATCGTTTTCACATAAATTGTTGTAGAAGAAGCTTGAGGCTCAGCCATGGAGGAAGCTGAATTTGCGGAAGAAGACAAGTGGTATATTAAATAAAAATAAAATATATGGCCACATAAGTAGACATGTAGCAAAAATATATTTTTTAGTTTTTCTTTTCCGTCCCAGCCGTAGTTCTTTTAAAGATGGAGGTATCTTTAATAACTTTGCTAACGGTAAGGATGTTTTTCCCCTAAAGTATAACGGAGGTTAAATATAGACCATTCTAGAAAGTAGAGAGAAAAAGTTGGCCCTTTTCCCAAGATTAAATTATGAACTTATTCAACTTCTCAATAAATTATTCTTCATCATCTCCGTCTCGAATTGTTGGGACCAATTTGAACTCCATTATTCATGTTGTGGTCATTGTATACAGTCAGAGCGTGTTTGCCCTTCGTATGACTCATGTGTGGTTATAATTTGCATTTTACGTGCTTTAAAGATAAAAATATACTTTATTTGAGCATAATGGAGTTTATTTCATGTGTAGGTGAAATGAGATGGAAGCCGAGCTAAATGGATGCTTAAACATCGAAAATGCGCTCAAGAGCGATGAAAATGAGAAACCAGGCAAAAGCCAGCTCGACCAGGCTTTAGCTTGGCGAGGCCAGCCTAAAGCCAGGCCAGACCAAGCTTTAGCCTTAATGCCAGGCCAGACCACGCTTTAGCCTGGCAAGGCCAGCTTAAAGCTAGGCCTAGGCTGGCATTTTCCAGGCGGCGCCAGGCCTAAATCCAAGCCCAGTCCGAGTTTTGAAGGTTTTAAGTATTTCCCGGTTTGACTAGATGTTAACCTACACGTTTAGGGCTTGTCCCAAACATATAAATAGACCCAAAAACACAAAATTGAGGGAATTGTTTGCCATTAGAGACAAGAGGAGATCGTGGAACAGTACTCGGGAGTTCAAAACATTGATTTTTACATCCCTTATTCCTTACTTTGTAATTTAATTATGCAATTTATTTTGGATTTGATTACTATGAGCATGAGTAGCTAAACATTTAGTCTAAGATTTTGATGGAACCTATTGAATGATGAAATTCTTGCTATGTTAATATAGATGCCCAGGTTTAATCTCTATTTGTTCAACTACGTTCTTGTTTTAGTTAATTGAAAGGATCCTCAATTAGTTGTGCCTATTTAATATGTATTACTCGGGAAAGAGTGCATATTTAGGTAATTGTTGAACAACATGACTCCCGACGTATGTGAGGAATCAATAACCAAGGGTTTAAATGTGGGATTAGGGATAACGAAACCTTGGGTGCGATCAAAGTGAGTTGTAATTAAAGCCAGCTAGCGTAACACGGGAGAGTATGTCTAGTAAATTATCGTAATTACTCGGGAGAGATTTACGATAATAAGAGTACTCATGATCGATAGAGGCGATTAGGCAAATTTGTATGAAACATAGCAGGAAGGGATTCCATCAATAGGGGAAATCATAACCTTAGATCCTTCTCATTATTGTTTACAACCCGTTCTTAGTTAGCTCTTAGTTTAAATAGTTTCATTCTGTAATAGTTAGTAGAAAAACAACCAATTGTTATTCAAAATATCTTGGAATTTGATTACGTAGAATTAAGTGAGTTTGATAACAGTAATTGGTAGGTTAATTCCATGTGGGATTCGACTATGGGCTTAATACCCAAAATATATTGACAACGACCGCTTAGTCCTTTTTAAAAGGCATAGTTGGACGTGATCAAATTTTGGCGTCGTTGTTGGAGAATTAACGGTGTTATCAATTACAGTTGAAAGAAATACAAAAATTCTTAGTGTAGTCAATTTTCTTCACTTTCAATCAATACATTAAAATTTTAACATTTGCAAACTTGGTTGTACAGGTGCATGCCTAGAAACTTATCGAGAACTGGTGAAGTGTTTGAAGCATTCTCAGATCCCGAGAAAGTTTTCAAGGCCTTGAATCGGGCCAACCGGTAAAGCAAACAACAAAACTCAACTGAACAACCTGAACCAGACATGGCGGAGATGGTGAATAACAGAAATAATGGGGATAACGTGGAAGACCCAAATGCACAGGTAGTGGAGCCTCTTGTGCCAGAGGCTGCTTTATATGACTAGGCACAACCCACGACAGATAATTTGGCCGCAACAATAGTAGTCCCGCAGATACAGGCTGAATCGTTTCAAATCACAAACAAAATGTTGCACTTGTTGCAAAACAAGGGACTATTCTCGAGGTCATACATTGAAGATCCTCAACGGCACTTGAAGAATTTCCTGTCAATCTGCCAAACACAAAGACAACACAATGTGACTCCAGAAGCAATAAAGTTGTTGTTATTTCCATTCTCTGTGACAGGAGCAGCCCAGACTTGGCTAAATTCACTCTCTATTAATTCCATAACTACTTGGGAGGATTTAGTCAGGCAATTTGTGAACAAGTTTCATCCACCCAACAAGACTGCTCAGCAAATTGATGAAATCTTGAGCTTCAGACAGAAACCAACAGAAATATTGCAAGAAATGTGGGAACGATTCAAGGGATGTTGGTTATATGTCTGCACCATGGTATTCCTGAGCAGATGCTAAGACAGAGGTTTTACATGGGTTTGGAAGATAGCTTGAAGGCTAATATTGATGCTTCAGCTGGTGGAGCATTCTTGAGCAAAACATGAAGAGAAAGCAAGATCCTGCTCGACAAGATGGCACAGAATTCGGGATGGACAACCAGAAACGCACCCATCACTCCAGTAGTCCACTCAATGGCTTTATCCATCCAACTCTCTTTCTGAAAATATGACCACCTTAATGACACAAATGAGCATCCTCACCAAAAAGATAGAAGAGTCAGGTCAGAAGCAGCATGTGCACATAGTTGATACGACCAATGGGGGCTTATGCACATCTTGCATTAGTCATCCACTTAGTAGCCAGTGGAATGCTAAGGGTGATCACCAACACTATCCTGAGAACATGAATTATGTGTCCAACTATAGGGGACAGAGACAGGGTGGTCAGAATTGGGGCCAGCAGAATCAGCCATACAGGCCAGTCCAACAGCAGCATAATAACGAAAATATGGGAGCCATGCGACCTCACGGTAATATGGAACCTTACCAAAGGCCACATGGTTACAACAACCAGAATCAGCAGCATGGTTATCATCCACCTCAATAGCAACATAATGGGAGACAGGAAGATGGGTTTGCTAGACTTTAGGCAATGATGCAGCAGGTTATTAGGTAGAATGCAAATATAAGTGAAAGAGTAGATGCACATGAGTCAGCCTTAAAGAATATTGAAGTCCAAATGGGTCTGATTTCGATGTCATTGAATAATCGTCCTCATGGGACGTTTCCTACAGACACTCAGGTAAATCCAAAAGACCAGGGCCCAAAGCAGCTAATGGTAGTGAGTCTACGTAATGGAAGAGCCTAGACTTGGAGCAAGAGAGGGATCGAGAAAGAAGACCTGCGGAGACACTTGTACTAGTGCCCATTGAGCTAGATGATTCAGCAGGATTGACCAAGGTGACAGTGCAACCTGACCAGGAAGAAGCCAACACACAGAATGAGGCTGAGAAAGAAGCTGAGGCAGCACAGGAACCGGTAAAGGAGGCAGTGCCTGAAAAAGAGAAAGCCTAAATCACAGGGAAAAAGCGACCTCCAGCACTATTCCCACAGAGGATGGACAAGTACCAAAAAGATGAACAATACAAGAAGTTCTTGGAAATGTTGAAACAAATTGAGGTAAATATTCAATTGATTGATGCTTTAAAGGAGATGCTTGGTTATGCAAAAATGATGAAGGACTTGATGTCCTGCAAGTTCGACTTCCAAGACTTGGCCACCGTGACTCTAACTCAGACCTGCAGTGCTGTTGTAACAAGAACCGTTGCTAAAAGGTTGTCTGACCCAGGGAGTTTCACAATTCCTTGCACCACAGGTAACTTTGCTTTTGCCAAGGCACTCTGTGATTTAGGGGCTAGCATAAATCTTATGACCCTGGCTATCTATAGAAGGCCGGGGATTGGAAGAGCTAGACCTACGTCCATGTTGTTGCAGCTGGGCGACAGGACTGTGAAAAGGCCCTCAGGTATTCTTGATGACGTGTTGGTGCAGGTAGGGAAATTTGTGTTCCCTGCAGATTTGGTAATTTTGGGTTGTAGGGTGGATGAAGAAATTCCCATAATTTTGGGAAGACCTTTCTTGGCCATGGGGCGAGCTCTAATTGACTGTGAAACTATAGAGCTCAAAATGAGGTTAAATGATGTGGAGATAACAATCAACGTGCAGAAATCTATGAGGCAACCAAGTGAATTCGCCAATTGTTATTTAATTGATGTCGTGGATGTAATCCTGGAAGAGGATGATGAGACATTGAACATTGAGGATCCTCTAGCAGCTTATCTCATGAACCTAGATAAAGCTAATGGAGAATACTTGGCAGAGTGGGTACTTGCTCTTGAAGGCCAAGGTTTTTGGAAAAGGGAGCTCGAATTTGAGCCTTTGCACTTAGAGGGAAGAAAAACTCTTCCAGCCAAGCCATCGATGGAAGAGCCACAAAAGTTGGAACTGAAGCCACTTCCACCTCATCTAGTTAATAGGAACAAAGAATCCAGGGATGATGACTTAAAGGAGATCAAAGAGATGTTTAAGTGCCATGTGGAACAATATGATGAGAAACCACGGAAGATACAAAGGCAAGAGGCAACTATTCGCCACTTGGAGGCTCAAGCGAATAAACTAATTGAACCTTCTAAAGCGCAACAAGATTACATTGTGGATAGACAAGAAGAGCATGAATTGGCTGCAGAAATTGCCATTATAATTGAGGAGTTAAAAAAATACGTGGATGAGCTAGAGGAGAAGGTCAGAATAGAACACCAAGAATCAATCGAACTAGATTTTGAGGATGACGATGTCGTAGAAGAGATAGTAGAGTCAACCAAGGATATTGAGGATACATATTTAGTTGACTCTAGTGTCATTAGTATTGAGGATGTTGACAATCCCAATGTTTATGTAGTTGAGCGCATTGGTCACACTCCAAGCATTTTTCCATATTGTGTTTGGATGATGATATGAAAATAGAGTCATCTGATCCACTTGAGGAGTCAAGGAATAAGGAACAAGATGCCTACACTCTGGAACTCTTCTTTCCAGAAAGTCGGGAATACACATCTCATCTAAAGGCCAAGAAGTGAATAATACTACATTGTTTTATTGGGCCAGTCAGATTCGTTCCACTACCCAAGGAGCATGATCATAGAGCAGAATCAAAACTTGGGGTCCAATTCATAAGTTCAAAGTGGAGGCAGAAAGTGATTCACGTCGTGCCGTGACATTAAATCAAGCATTTGTTCGAAGGAGCATGGAAAGCAAAACTAATGGAGAGGATGAACATGATGAAGAATGGAGAGCATTAGAGGATGACGACGCTACTTGATCAGGGAGTTTCTTGCACCCTATTTTTACTTCTTGTTTTGTCTATATGTGATGCACTAAGGACATTGCATGATTTAAGTGTGGGGTGTTGTAAATATTTGTTGTGGTTTGTTGTGTTTTTATTTTATTTTTTATATCATTAGTGTGCTTTCTTGTTAGTAGTTTTAGTTTTTCGAGTTAGTAAGAGTTTGTTTTAGTTTTGTAGCTTTTTTTGTTGGTCTTTTTATATTTAGGTAGAATTTCTCTTAGTTTAGCCACACAAAAAAAATAAATAAATAGAAATATGTTGGACTCTTCCCGATGATGGATCTCCTAGACAATTTTCTTGAGGGAAGTAAGTCTAAAGAAAATACCAAAAAGATTTTTGTTTTAGGTAGTGTAGTAAATTCCCCTTGGTTTTTCTTTGGGCCGCGGTTCTTTTCCAAGGGTTTTTAATTGAACCGGGTGTAGGTAGTTTTTAATTTTTAGGAGTAGGAACCACGGGGCTAAGAAATTATTTGCAGCAATATCTCTGAACTTTGTGATGCCTTGAGAATAGTCAGTACTCTAGTTGTGACGCTTAGGCTCAATTTTTGACTCTAGGATAAATACCTTAAATCGTGAATTCTTAAATTTGCTTAACTTCTTTGACTGGAGTGTCGTGATAAAAACCAATCCTGAATGAGTTATGTGCCATGTTTGCGTGAGATTTTGTATGTATTCTATGAAGCGAAATAGTAGTATTGTTCAATCTAGGAAGTGATATATGCGTTTCTTTGTTAAGCCAGATATATAAAGGTTACCCACCTAATTGTTATGTATCGTAGTTAACCCTGTTAAGCCTATAATCATGTTTCTTTGGTAACGACGTTACAAGCCATACCCCTTTGTTTGAATCGATCATATATTTGAACTTTCTCACCTCTCGTAAGCACTTTAAATGTGATGAATTATGAAAAAGTTAAAGTGTGGGGTGGTGGATTGGCTTTTGAGTGGAACAATTGAGATAAGGGAAAGGTGTATTAAGAAGAAAAAAAGAGTTGTCAATCGAAGCCACTTGAATATATATATATATATATATATATATATATATATATATATATATATATATATATATATATATATATATATATATATATATATAGAATATTGTATAAAAAATAAGTCTTGATGATGGTGGCTAGTGATATACGTGTGCTTAAAGAAATTGGGATTATATAAATTGAAATAAAGGTGGAATGTTTGGTTTGACATAAGTAAGGTCTTGATGGTTAAAGTGTTTTTATTAAAGTGCTTAAGGGAGGTGTAGTCACTCATTTCAAATGTATCCTACCCGACCCGCAACCTACATTACAACCAATGAAAGTCCTAATTGATCTTAGACTGAATGAACTTGATTAGTAGAGTATTACACTACCGGGAAAGCCTATGGTACATCATTTGTAGCATATGAATGTTATTTCTGAGAGCGAGCGAATTTTGTCTATCTTGAGTTCCTATGTTCTTAAAATTCATTGTGTGTGGAACTAGCTCTTTGATTTGGTGAGGGAACATGATTCATAAAGGAAAGGTAATATTTTTTACCTCTATGTTAGAGTAGTTAGTGCATTGTGAATAAAGCATGGTATTTGTGAGTTGATTATTGAGGCGAGGATGTAACACCTTTGTGCTTAAACTATTTTAAAAATTCTTGGAATAACGAGTTAAGGGATTTGCTTAATAAGTTGTGTTCATGAGTGTAGTTTAATTGCTCGAGGACGAGCAAATGTTTAAGTGTGGGGTATTGATGTGTGGCTATAACTCATGGTTTAATGCATTATGTGCCTTGCATTTTACATGCTTTAAAGATAAAAATACACTTTGTTTGAGCATAATGGAGTCTATTTCATGTGTAGGTGAATAGGAGATGGAAGCGAGCTAAATGGATGCTTAAACGTCGAAAATGCACTCAAGAACGATGAAAAGGAGAATCCAGGCAAAAGCCAGCTCGACCAGGCTTTAGCTTGGCGAGGCCAGCCTAAAGCCAGTCCAGACCAGGCTTTAGCCTGGCGAGGCCGTCTTAAAGCCAGGACACACCACGCTTTAGCCTGGCGAGGCCATCTTAAAGCCAGGCTTAGGCCGGCGTTATCCAGGCGTTTTCCAGGTGGCACCGAGCCTAAATCCAAGCCCAGTCCGAGTTTTGAAGGTTTTAAGTGTTTCTCGGTTTGACTAGAAGTTAACCTACACGTTTAGGGCTTGTCCCAAACATATAAATAGACCCAAAAACACAACTTTGAGGGACTTTTTTGCCATTGGAGACAAGAGGAGATCGTGGAACACTACTCGGGAGTTCAAAACATTGATTTATACATCCTTTATTCCTTACTTCGTAATTTAATTATGCAATTTATTTTGGATTTGATTACTATGAGCATGAGTAGCTAAACATTTAGTCTAAGGTTTTGATGGAACCTATTGAAGGATGAAATTCTTGCAATGTTAATATAGATTTGCCCAGGTTTAATCTCTATTTGTTCAACTACGTTCTTGTTTTAGTTAATTGAAAGGATCCTCAATTAGTTGTGCCTATTTAATATGTATTACTTGGGAGAGAGTGCATATTTAGGTAATTGTTGAACAACATCACTCCCGACGTATGTGAGGAATCAATAACCAAGGGTTTAAATGTGGGATTAGGGATAACGAAACCTTGGGTGCGATCAAAGTGAGATGTAATTAAAGCCAGCTAGCGTAACTCGGGAGAGTATGTCTAGTAAATTGTCGTAATTAATCGGGAGAGATATACGGTAATAAGAGTACTCATGATCGATAGAGACAATTAGGCAAATTTATATGAAACATAGCAGGAAGGGATTCCATCAATAGGGAAAATCACAACCTTAGATCCTTCTCATTATTGTTTACAACCCGTTCTTAGTTAGCTCTTAGTTTAAAAGGTTTCATTCAGTAATAGTTAGTAGAAAAACAACCAATTGTTATTCAAAATATCTTGGAAGTTGATTACATAGAATTAAGTGAGTCTGATAACAGTAATTGGTAGGTTAATTCCCTAAGGGATTCAACTCTGGGCTTAATACCCGGAATATATTGACAACGACCGCTTAGTCCTTTTTAAAAGGCATAGTTGGGCGTGATCAATGACTAATCGAGGTTGGAACATGATAGGTCAAAGTTCGGCCTCGTGTTATATCGAGCCATAGTGCAGAGTTTGATTGCTGAGCTCGTAATCCAGAGACCGATCAAGGTCGAGATCAGCCAAGATCGAGACCAAGCAAAATAGAGATCGGGCAAGACCGATGGAAATTTACCTAGTCAAGTAAATGTAAGTCGAAATATCCATAATCGAGCAAGGATCATGGTGAAAATCTTGGCACGTATCAAGATGAGGCCGATTAGTTAGCCAATCATGGGATTTCTTATTGTATTTAGAGTTGTAACAAAAGTAGGACTCCCTTACTATATAAATGGGGTCTGATCATTTGTAAACGATCATCATATTTACGCAATACAAAGAAATATTCTCGGGTTTTCATTATTTTGTTACTTTGTTCTTATATCAATTGAAACTCCACTTGGTTCGAGGGTGATCGAACTTGAGATCCAAGGCTATTTGATTCGTTTGATTTGCTTTTATTTCTTTTACAGTCAATTCCAACATTAATCTATGTTTTCTCAATTTGTGCCAAGTTATATCACGGGTCCTTAAAACCACGTATAAATTCAATTATTATCCGTTTTTAGGGTAAACAGGCGCCCACAGTGGGGCTAAGGATAATAGTGGTTACTCAGTGCAACCTTTCATAACACATACTACTTTTTCACTTGTTCTTTGAAGTATCTTTGATTCCAGGATCAGAATTTCGAACTCACAGTCAGCACCCCTTAACGTCGGCGACAATTCTGTCCACCACGGCGATAATGATAACATAGCACCAGGAAACAACGTACCCCCGATTGGCCTCGATGGAGTTCTGGCTAGATTGGATCTAACCGACGTCAGGTCACATGTAGATCTCAATGCTAATTTGTAAATCGACCCCAAAGGCAGCGTCCGCGGGGACAACCGATCAGTCGTTCAAAGTGCTCGTGGCGAGGATAGAGGGTTCAACTTGCAAGTGATATTTGAAATACTGCTGGACCAATATGCAGCGATAACCCAACTCCGAATTCATAATCGCACACCGAGCAGGGTCGAGCTCGAGCCGTCCAGGAAATTGTACACAGGGTCGAATCAGTCTCAAAGGAATCGAGCGAGAAAAATTTGGAGACCAATCCTGCTGTCATGAAGATGCTCGTAGAACTAACAAAGAGAACTGAGTCAGAAGAAAAGAAGATCGAGGAAAACGACAAGAAGGTGGAAACTTATAACTCCAGGGTCGATCAAATTCCAAGAGCACCACCAATATTGAAGGGACTGGATTCTAAAAAAATCGTACAGAAACCTTTTCTACCGAGTGCGGCTCTGAAGCCAATCCCCAAGAATTTTCGCATACCTGAAATTCCTAAATATAATGGGACGACCGATCCGAATAAGCATGTTACCTCTTACACGTGCGCTATCAAAGGGAATGACCTGGAAGATCAAGAAATCGAATATGTCCTGCTGAAGAAATTCAACGAGACCTTGCGAAGGGTGCTATATGGTACCATAATTTACCTCCTACTTCTATTGACTTGTTTTCTATGCTTGCAGATTCTTTTGTAAAGGCACACGCCAGGGCCATCAAGGTCGAAACCAGGAAGTCGAACCTTTCCAAGGTAAGGCAAAAGGACAACGAGATGCTCAGAGAGTTCGTGTCTCGATTTCAAATGGAACGGATGGACTTGCCACCAGTCAGCGATGATTGAGTTGTTCAAGCTTTCACTCAGGGTCTCAATGTTCGAAGTTCAATAGCTTCAGAGCAGTTGAAGAAGAATTTGATAGAATATGTAGTTGTCACTTGGGCCGATGTGCATAATCGATATCAGTCAAAGATCAGGGTCGAGGACGATCAACTTAGGGATCTTTCCGAGTCCGTTTATCCTATCAGACCCGTCGATAGAGTTCAAAGGGATATTGATCAGGAACAAAAGGTCAAATAGAGATCGATACCAGTCGTACAGTGGAGATGGAGGAAACAGCGGACCCGGACGGAATCTTGTACGAAATGAAGGAGAAGTAATCAAGGTCAGAACTCTCGAGGGCTCATGAACAAGAAAGGCTACGACAAGTCTATCAGACCTAATGAGGCACCTCGATTATCATAATACAACTTTAATGTCGACGCAGTTGCCATCGTATCGGCTATCAAACGCATCAAGGATACCCGATGGCCTCGACCTATAAAAATCGATCCAGCTCAGAGGGATCCCAACCAAAGGTGTGAATATCATGGCACCCCATGGCCACAAAACGGAAGAGTGTCAGCAATTAAGAGAAGAAGTGGAATGTTTATTCAACAACGAGCATCTTCAAGGGTTTCTAAGCAATCGAGCTAAGAATCACCTCTGAAACAGGGACTCCAACAAACAAAATGAACAAGGCGAACCCCAGCACGTCAAACGTATGATCATCGGATGAGTCTCTCAAGATGCAATGTTTAAGCGCACCAAAGTATCAATAACGAGGGAAAAGCGAACTCGAGATTATGTACCAGAAGGGACTTTGTTATTCAATGACAAGTATGCGGAAGGAATCGCACAACCCCATAATAATGCACTGGTAATATATGTAATCATGAATAAAACTCGAGTTAAACGTGTGTTAATTGATCCAGGTAGCTCGGCCAATATTATTTGATCGAGGTTCATTGAACAACTCGGCCTACAAGAACAGATCGTACTCGCGGCCCGTGTGCTAAATGGATGGCTTGCAAAACTACTAAGGGAGAAATAGCGTTGCTGGTGAACGTGGATGGGACCATCCAGGAGATGAAGTTATATGTGATCGAGGTATAATTCCCTGTTCGGGAGACCATGGATCCACAACATGAGGATTGCCCTCGATCCTTCACTAGGTATTAAAATTTCCAACACCGGAAGGGACAAAGGAGATTTATGGGGAACAACCCGCCGCAAAGGACATTTTGCCGTCGATGAAGTAGTTCCAATATCAACACTCTCATCGACAAAGGACTCAGGTTCGAAAGCAAAACAGGAAAGCAATCATTGATGCCCGCCTCGCCCTAACAGGCCGAACAGGGGACTAACGAAGACGATTATTACGGGGTTCCTCGGTGCTTCATAGTCCCTGATGATTCTGATGCTACCAAATCAACAGTCGAAGAGCTAGAGCAAGTCACACTGATCGAGCATCAGCCCGATAAAAAGGTATACCTGGGCACGGGATTAACCCCCGAGCTCAGGAAAACACTTATTCAATTTCTTATAACTAACATGAGTTGTTTTTCCTGGTCTCATCTCAATATAACAGGGATCCCACCGGAAATCACCACCCACAAATTAAGCTTGGATCCGAAGTTTCATCCGATGAAGCAAAAAAGGAGAGCCCAGTCCGAAGTCAAAGGCGCCTTCATTAAAAACGAGGCATCTAATCGAGGGATCAAAATCATACCCGAAAAGATCAAAGCTATCGAAGACATCATGGTAGTAGAAAACGTAAAGGCCGTGCAGAGGCTAATCGTCCACATAGCGGCCCTAGGGTGATCCATCACTTGGTCCTCAGATAAGAGACATCGATTTTTCTCGTTACTGAAGAAGAAAAATAACTTTTCATGGACTCTGGAATGTCAAAAGGCCTTGGAAGAGCTTAAACGATACTTATCGAGTCCACTTCTGCTTCATACGTCGAGGGCAACAGATGTCCTTATATTTAGCAGTATCGGAGATAGCGGTAAGTGGATTCTTAGTCCGAGAAGAACAAGGTACGCAATTTCCTGTTTATTATATTAGCCAAACCCTAGGTGAGGCCGAAACTAGGTATCCCCACTTAGAAAAGTTGGTGATCACTTTGATAAGCGCCTCTAGGAAGCTAAAATCGTACTATCAATGCCACC
Source organism: Nicotiana undulata (assembly GCA_005239495.1). NCBI lineage: Eukaryota > Viridiplantae > Streptophyta > Magnoliopsida > Solanales > Solanaceae > Nicotiana > Nicotiana undulata. Next base: position 31,049 of record ML279582.1, read on the forward strand.
TCATACGTGTTGTAACAACTTACCCACTTCAAAATATTATGCATAAACCAGAACTTTTGGGACGGTTGGACAAATGGTCCGTAGAAATCAGCGGGTATGATAATGAATATCGACCCTAAACAGCCACTAAGTCTCAAATTTTAGCAGAATTTATGGCTGACTTCGCACCAGGCAACGTGCTTAGGCAATCTATTAGAACTGTAAAATTGACTAACAACGAGGCCGAATATGAGGCCATGTTTGCAGGTAATGTACTAGCCAAAACCATGGGAGTGGAGGTGATCGAAGCCAAATGCGACTCCCTCCTCAATGTGAATCAGGTTAACTAAACCTTCGAAGTTAGAGAAGAATGAATGCAAATGTACCTAGATAAGTTACAAGTAACTTTGCACCGATTCAAGGAATGGAATTTGCACCATGTGCCTCGAGATCAGAATAGTGAGGTTGATGCCCTCGCAAACTTGGGGTCATCGATCGAGGATAACAAGTTCAATTCGGGGGTCGTCGTGCAACTCATAAGGACGATAGTAGAAGAAGGTCATGCCGAAATAAACTCCACAAGTTTGACATGGTATTGGAGAAATAAATACACAAAATATTTGAAGAATGAAAATCTTCCCTCAAATACAAAAGAATCGAGGGACCTGCGCACGAAGGCAATATGATTTACCTTATCCAAAGACGGAACCTTTTTCAGAAGAATGTTCGATGGTTCATTAGCGATATGTCTGGGACCAGTTGATATCGAGTATGTTCTGATGGAAGTCCATGAGGGCACTAGTGGAAATCATTCGGGTGCCGAAACAATGATCCAAAAGGTAATCAAAGCCGGTTATTAATGGATCGACATAAAAAAGGATGCGAAAGAGTTTGTTCAAAAATATGACAAGTGCCAAATACATGCATTACTTATTCACCAACCCGGGGAACTACTCCATTCGGTCTTGTCATTCATGAAGTGGTGAATCGACATCGTTGGCCCTATCCAATGGGCACCAGGTAAAGTTCAATTCATTTTATTTATGACTGACTATTTTTCTAAGTGGGTTGAAGCACAGGCCTTCGAGAAAGTTAGGAAGAAAGAGGTCATTGACTTTATTTGGGACCACATCATATGTCGATTCAGAATGCCATCTGACATTGTGTTTGACAACGGAAAATAGTTCATCGATAGCAAAGTAACTACATTTCTCGAAGATCACAAAATCAAAAGAATCCTATCAACACCTTATCATCCTAGCGTGAATGACCAAGCCGAATCAACCAACAAACCCATCATCCAAATCCTTAAGAAGAGGCTATCTGAACCAAGCAAAAGTGGAAGGAAATTTTGCACGAAGTTCTCTAGGCATACTGCACAACCTCAAAATCCAGCACTGGGGCTACCCCATTCTCGTTGGTTTATGGTACCGAAGATCTAATACCGGTCGAAAATGGAGAGCCGAGTGTCAGGTTCTGATATGCGACACAGGAATCAAATGACGAGGCCATGAATATGAGCCTAGAATTATTGGATGAAAGGCGTGAATCCACCCTCGTCCGGTTGGCCTCCCAAAAATAACGGTTCGAGAGATACTACAATTGAAGATCCAATCTTCGGTATTTTAACATCAGGGACTTAGTGTTAAGGAAAGTCACCCTCAACACCCAAAATCTGAACGAAGGGAAATTGGAAAAGAACTGGAAGGACCGTACCAGATTCTCGAAGTCATCGAAAAAGGATCCTACAAGCTCGAAATGATGAATGGAGAACAACTGTCGAGCAATTGGAACGTATCTCACCTAAAACGGTATTATTACTAAGGTATGACCCCTTTCTATTTGTTTTTATTTTAAACTAACACTTGCAGGTGGTCAACAAGAAACAGCAATGGATTTATCTGCACGAAGTCTTTAGGTCAGAAAGCACGTGTTACACACTTTTTTCCTTTGACCGACTTTATCTCAAATGGATTTTCCGACGAGGTTTTTAAGAGGCATCAGTGGATCATGCTAAGTTAGAATCAAAGGTCGATCACGAATCAGTGTCAAAGACTGTGTTTGCAGTATCCGAGATTTCTCTACAATCAACCTTGAATACTGGGGGGATTACCCTCAGATATTGAATTATTATAGCAAGAAAATTATTTCGTAATGGAAGGGTCTCGATAGGTAGAACTTATGTGATGACCCAAAAGGTCATCCCATGTATTTCTAGCTAAATCTATATTCCGAGGTCATGAAAACCTCCTTCTATCTCACCTTGATTTGCGTGCGTAGCCCGGGCATGTAGCCGGGAAGCCGTTATGTGAAAAACTGATAAAAAAAATAATTTTTATGTTAAAATTTGAATAAAGTTGACTTTGGTCTACATTTTTTACCCGGACCCGTAATTTGACGATCCCGGAGGGTCCATAGGAAAATATGGGACTTGGGTGTATGTCCGTAATAGAATTCTGAGGTCCCAAGTCCGAGAAAATAAATTTTTAAAGAAAATTATTTTCTGAAAAAATATAAAGGTTTTTGAAAATGAAGTTTTATGTGCAACTTGTGGTATCGGGCCCGTATTGTGGTTCCGGAGCCTGGTACAGGTTCGTTATGATTTATGTGTGTTATCTGTGAAGTTTTGAAATAAACGGACTTTGTTTGACGTGATTCGGATCAAAAATGCAAAATTTAAAGTTTAAGAAGTTTTGAAGTATTTCATTGATTTTGAGGTTTAATTCGATGTTTATGATGTTATTTTGGTGATTTGATTACACGTATAAGTCTGTAGGATGTTTTTGAGGTTTTGTGCATATTCAGTTTTGAGCCCCGAGGGCTCGGGTGAGTTTAAGATAGGTGTTGGGGTGCAAAATCATAGAAACATCTGGTGTTAAGTCTGTTTTCTGGTGTCTGGATGCTTACCCTATGTGAACGCATGGGAAACCATGCGAACGCAATGCATACGCGGGGAAGGGGGTGGTTAGTGCTGTGCGAACGCATGGACTAGGGTGCGAACGCGGAGTATATGATTATTACTCCACGCGAACGCACCCATGTTGCCGCGAACGCGTAGAGTACTGGGGAGTTTGGGGGTTGGCAGTGTTAGTTATACGCGAACGCACCCACAAGGAGGCAAACGCGGAGGGTAAGCCAGCAGCGGCTATGCGAACGCACCATGTTGGACGAGAACGCACAGCCTATGAGGGGGGACCTGGGGGTTGGGTGCACTTGACCTTGTGCGAACACGGCCCTTAGTACGCGAATGCATAGGGTAGGACTGTTAAGCCTTCGCGAACGCGGCCAAGGGATGGCGAACGCATAGAATAAAACCTGCCCAGTCATTTTTAAAGTCAAAAACAGAATCAATACGGGAATTTCCACCATTTTCATAAACCCCTTCTTCTCCACACCTCTTAGGCGATTCTCGAAGAATTCCTTCACCATAATCTCTTAGGTAAGTTATCTTTGACTTGTTTTCTTCCAGTTTCACCAAAATCCACTAGATTCTAGGCCTAAAAACATGTGATTAAGGGTAGAAAATTAGGGATTTGGGTAGAGTTAGGAATTTTTTATTATTTGGGAATTTGACTTCGTTTTGGGATCGGATTTCAAAACAAATTATATATTCGGGCTCGTGGGTGAATGGGTGATCGGGTTTTGGTCCGAACCTCGTATTTTGACCAAGCGGGCCCGGGGTTGATTTTTGGAATTTTGGAAAGGATGTTGGAAAATCTATAATTAAGCATTTGAATAGAATTGTTAAGCATTTATTGATGTTATTGGTTCAATTATGTCTAGATATGATCAATTTTAAGTCGGGTTCGAAAGGAAAAGCGGTGCTAGAGAATTGATTTTGATCCTTGGAGTCGAGGTAAGTGTTTGGCCTAAACTTAGCTTGAGGGAATAGGTGTTGAGTCATATGCGATGCGTGTTTATTCTATGTTAATGTATAGGTGAGGTGACGAGTACCTATACATTGTTGTCAAGCATGCCCGTGAGTCGGTTCTTATGGTATATGTGTTTTCTTCGATATTCACTGTGTTATGAAGTAGATTTCATTTTGGAGATTATTCAATTGTTGGAAATACTTGGTCGTGAACACTGTTGATTAGTTGTTCGGTTGAGGTTTATTTTGTAAAGTTATACATTTGAGCGAGATTGGTTATAGTTGTGTTCCTTGCCGGGACAGTGATATTTCTGTCATTGTCCCTTGCCGGGATGTTGTGATTTATGGTTTATGTTGTGGATTTTCCTTGCCAAACTGTTGTTCCTAATATTGTTTGGGTGAGGAAGAGTGTAAAGCACGAAGGGTGATTCCGTGTATTTATTTATTGCATTGTGAGGATGAGAGTGTAAAGCACGAAGGGTGATGTCGTGCCATGATTTGATATTTAAAATCACTAAGGATAATGTTGTGCCATTTTATTTATTCATTGCATTGTGAGGATGAGAGTAAAAGAACGAAGGGTGATGTCGTGCACTTGTTTTGGTGTGGATGAGAGTAAAGCACGAAGGGTGATGCCGTGTAATTATTTGTCTATGTGTTTACCTCCTGTTGCTATTTTTGATACTTAGTTTGTTGCTTTGTTCTGTGATTCAGTAATTGTTTTCCCCTGGTCCCCAGCATGTTCTCCCTCGTTTTACACTTAACTGTTTATTTCCTACCGTTATTCTTGTTATATATTATTGACTTGCACAGGTTTTTATTATTGGTCGTGTCCTAGCCTCGTCACTACTTCTCTGAGATTAGGCTCGGTACTTACTCAGTACATGGGGTCGGTTGTACTGATGGTACACATGCACTTCTTTATGTTGTGCAGATTACGATACCGGACCCGGTGGACACTGATCGAGGGAGTATCCTTCAGTCCACAGGCGACACTGAGGTAGTCCTGCAGGCGTCCGCAGGCCTTGGCGTCACCTCCTATCTCTTTCCTTTCTCTGTCGTTTCTTTGTATTTCTGAGAAAGTTGTATATGTTCATTTAGACCCTTTGTTTTTAGTAATCTTAGTCAGTCCGTGAAGTTGTGATACCAGTTCTAGGGATTTGGATTAAGGATTTTGTAATATTAATTACTTAAGTTATTGGATTTTATAGCTTCCGTATTCTTATTCATATTTGTTCTTGTTTATTACTTTTCTTTAAATGCCAAATGATAAGGAAATAAGTATGTTAACCAGAACATTGGCTTGTCTAGCGGGTTCAACGTTAGATGCCATCACGGTCCCGACGGTGGGATTTCGGGTCATGACAAGTTGGTATCCGAGCACTAGGTTGCTTAGGTCTCACAATTCACGGACAAGCTTGGTAGAGTTTGAGGGATCGCTACGGAGACGTCTATACTTATCCACTAGAGGCTACAAAGTTAGGAATAACTTCACATCTATTCATCTTTGTCGTGCGATTTGAATTCTAAATACTAATTGAGTTCTATTATATTCTCTCGCAGATGTCGAGAACGCGTGCTTCCTCATCTACTGATCAGCAGCCCAATCCTCTTGTTGCAGCTCCTACTAGAGGCCGAGGTCACGCTGGAGGTCGAGGCAGAGCCAGAGCTCAACCCAGAGCGGCAGCCCCAGTAGAGGATCCCCAAGTAGAGGTTGCTGAGGAGATTCCCACTCGGGCAGTTCCCGTTGGACCATCTCAGGTCCCAGAGGGGTTCATTGCCCTCCCGGTACTTCAGGACGCTCTGGTCCGCTTAGTGGGCCTTATGGAGAGCTTGGCTCAGGCTGGTCTACTTCCTACAGCACCAGCCGTCTCTCAGGCTGGGGGAGGGGCCCAGACTCCTGCTACCCACACACCAAAGCAGTTAGCTTCGCAGTTCCAGACTCCAGCACATCACGCAGCTGGAGTAGCACAATCGGGTATTGTGGCACAGGAAGTTGAGGGAGCAGCTATGTCTGCCGATGCCTTGTGGAGATTGGATTAGTTCACCAAGTTATTTCCTACTACTTTTACTGGTGCACCATCAGAGGATCCCCAGGATTTCTTAGACAGTTGCTATGAGGTTCTTCGGAACATGGGGATTGTGGAGACCATGGGGTCGATTTTGCTAATTTCCGTCTTTCTGGTCCCGCCAGGACTTGGTGGAGGGATTTTTGCTTGACCAGGCCAGTTGGATCTTCGTCGTAGTCTTGGGCTCAGTTCCCTGAGTTGTTCTTGGAGAAGTTTCTACTAGTTACTTAGAGGGGGGATCTTCGGAGGCAGTTTGAGCGTCTCCAGTAGGGCTCTATAACAGTTACCCAGTATGAGACCCGGTTCATCACTTTGGCCCGACATGCTATCATGATACTCCCCACCGATCGAGAGAGGGTGAGGAGGTTTATTGAGGGGCTAGCTCAGCCTATTAGACTCCAGATGGCCAGAGAGTCAGGTACTGATATTTCATTCCAGGAGGCGGCCAATGTGGCCAGGCTCATTGAGATGGTCTTGTCATAGGGCAGTGGTCAGAGGTCTGACAAGAGACCTCGTCATTTCGGCCTATTCAGTGGTGCCTCATCTGGAGGCAGAGATTCTTTTGGAAGAGGTCATCCTCCTAGACCATACCAGTCGGTACTTTAGGTATCCCGCAGTGCACCACCAGCTCCTATCAGTGCACCACCAGCTCATATCAGTACACTGCCGCTTCAGAGCTTCTAGTGTGGTTATTCTGGTCGACAGGGATAGTTTCAGGTCCAGCAGCCTCAGCAGAAGAGGTCTTGTTACTCTTGTGGTGTTCCAGGGCACATTGTTAGGTATTTCCCTTGAGCTTCTAGTAGTTCTCAACATCCGAGTTCCTGTGCTATGATTCTCGCACCAGGTGCACCCCCACCCCCTCAGCCAGCTAGGGGTGGAGGTCGAGGTGCCAGAGGTGGAGGCCAGACAGTTAGAGGTGGAGGACAGGCCATGAGAGGTAGAGGTCAGCCCGCAGTAGGTCGACCCAGAGTTATTCAGGTTAGAAGGGCTCCGCCCCGATGCTATGCTATTCCTGCCAGGCCTAAGGCTGAGGCCTCTATTGCAGTTATTACAGGCATGATTTCAGTTTGCAGTAGAGATGCTTCGGTATTATTTGATCCAGGGTCTACATTCTCCTGTATATGTATCTACTCCGGTGGGTGATTCTATTATGGTAGATCGAGTCTACCGTTCATGCTTAGTGGTTATTGGTGCTCTGGAGACTCATGTAGATCTCTTGCTTCTTGATATGGTTGATTTTGATGTCTTCTTGGGGATGTATTGGTTATCTCCCTACCATGCTATTTTGGACTGTCATGCCAAGATTGTGACCTTGGCCTTACCGGGAGTACCTCATTTGGAGTGGAGAGGGACTCCTAGTCATTCTTCTAGTAGAGTTATTTCATATATGAAGGCTCGGCGCATGGTCGAGAAGGGTTATTTGGCCTAAGTTCGTGATTCTAGTGCCGAGGTTCCTTCTATGGAGTCTGTGCTCGTGGTTCATGAGTTTCCAGAGGTATTCTCTGCTGACCTGCCGGGTATGCCACCCGACAGGGATATTGACTTTTGCATTGAATTGGCTCCGGGCACTTAACCCATTTCTACCCCGCCAGAGCTGAAGGAGTTGAAGGAGCAGATACAGGATTTGCTAGATAAAGGCTTTATTAGGCCTAGTGTTTCTCCTTGGGGTGCCCCAATGTTGTTTGTTAATAAGAAAGATGGCCCAATGAGAATGTGTATTGACTACCGGCAATTGAAAAAGGTTACTATCAAGAATAAGTATCCTTTGCCGAGAATTGATGATTTATTAGACCATCTTCAGGGTGCCACGGTGTTTTCCAAGATTGATTTGAGATCTGGCTACCATCAGTTAAGGATTAGGTCATCTGATGTCCCTAAGACAGCTTTTCGCACTCGGTATGGGAATTATTAGTTCTTGGTGATGTCATTTAGGTTGACAAATGCCCCCGCTGCTTTTATGGAGTTGATGAACCGAGTGTTTAGGCCCTATTTGGACTCGTTCGTGATTGTTTTCATTGATGATATTTTGATTTACTCCCGCAGCCGAGAGGAGCATGAGCAGCACCTTCGAGTCGTCCTCCATACTCTGAAGGATAGTCAATTGTATGCCAAATTTTCCAAGTGTGAGTTCTAGTTGAGTTTGGTAGCATTTTTGGGTAATGTGGTGTCGGCAGAGGGTATTCAGGTGGACCCCAAGAAGATTTCAACAGTCAGAGATTGGCCTAGACCCACCTCAGCTACAGAGATTCGGAGCTTTTTGGGCTTAGCAGGTTATTATCGTCGATTTGTGGAGGGCTTTTCATCTATTGCAGCCCCAATGACCGGATTGACTCAGAAGGGTGCCCAATTTAGGTGGTCTGATGAGTGTGAGACGAGCTTTCAAAAGCTCAAGACAGCCTTGACCACGGCACCGATGTTAGTTTTACCCACAGGTTCAGGGCCATTTACCGTGTATTGTGATGCTTCACGGGTTGGACTTGGTGCAGTGTTGATGCAGGATGGCAAGGTTATAGCCTATGCTTCACGTCAGTTGAAGATTCATGAGAAGAACTCTCCAGTTCATGATTTAGAGTTAGCAGCCATTGTTCATGCGCTGAAGATTTGGAAGCATTATTTGTATAGTGTGTCATGTGAGGTGTTCACGGATCATAAGAGTTTGCAGTATCTGTTCAAGCAGAAAGAGTTAAATATGAGGCAAAGGAGATGGTTAGAGTTGTTGAAAGACTATGACATTACCATTCTATATCATCCAGGAAAGGCCAATGTGGTGGCTGATACTTTGAGCCGAAAGTCAGCCAGCATGGGTAGTCTTGCTTATATACCGGTCGGGGAGCGACCGCTTGCTTTAGATGTTCAGGACTTTGCCAAACAATTCATGAGATTGGATGTTTCAGAGACTAGCAGTATTTTGGCTTATACTGTGGCTCGTTCTTCAATGTTTGATCGTATTCGAGACCGGTAGTATGCAGATCGTCATTTCTGTGTTCTTAGAGATACAGTCCGGCGCGGAGGTGCCAAGCAGGTTACAGTTGATGATGATGGAGTCTTGAGGATTCAGGGTCGTATTTGTGTGCCTGATGTTGATGGTATTCGTGAGTTGATATTGCAGGAGGCCCATAGTTCCCGGTATTCCATTTATCCGGGCGCCGCGAAGATGTACCAGGATTTGCGGCAGCATTATTGGCGGCGGAGGATGAAGAAGGACATTGTGGCATATGTAGCTCGGTGCTTGAACTGTCAGCAGGTTAAGTACGAGCACCAGAGACCCGGTGGTTTGATGCAGCAGATTGAGCTTCCCGAGTGGAAGTGGGAGCTATTTACCATGGATTTCGTAGTTGGACTCCCACGGACTCAGAGGATGTTTGATGCGGTATGGGTCATTGTGGATAGGCTGACCAAGTCAGCACACTTCATTCCTATATCAGTTTCGTATCCTTTAGAGAAGTTTGAAAAAATCTACATCAGGGAGATTGTTCGCTTGCATGGTGTGCCCGTGTCTTTTATTTCTGACCGAGGTACTCCGTTTACCTCCCATTTCTGGAGAGTATTTCAGTGTGAGTTGAGCACACAGGTCGAGATGAGCACAGTGTTTCATCCTGAGACGGACGAACAATCCGAGCGTACCATTCAGCTCTTGGAGGATACGTTGCGAGCATATGTCATTGACTTTGGAGGTTCATGGGACCAGTTTTTGCCTATAGCTGAGTTTGCCTACAACAACAGCTACCAGTCAAGCATTCAGATGGCTCCTTATGAGGCATTGTATGGTAGGCGGTGTCGGTCGCCAGTCGGGTGGTTCGAGCCTGGAGAGGCTAGATTGTTGGGTTCAGAGTTAGTTTAGGATGCCTTGGAGGTGAAGATCATTCAGGATAGACTTCGCACAGCTCAGTCCAAGCAGAAGAGTTATGCAGACCGTAGAGTTCATGCTTTGGCATTCATGGTTGGTGATCGGGTATTGCTTCGGGTGTCGCCCATGAAGGGCGTGATAAGGTTTGGGAAGAAGGGCAAGTTGAGCCCTAGGTACATTGGTCCCTTTGAGATTCTTGAGAAGGTAGGAGAGGTGGCCTACAGACTTGCTTTACCACCGAGTTTATCAGTCGTGCATTCGGTGTTTTATGTATCTATGCTTCGGAAGTATGTCCCCGACCCATCTCATGTGCTAGACTTCAGTAGTGTCCAGTTGGACAAGAATTTGACTTATGAGGAGGAGCCGGTAGCCATATTAGCTCGGCAGGTTCGTCAGTTGAGATCAAAGCATTATTCTTCGGTTCGCGTTTAGTGGAGGGGTCAGCCTGTTGAGGCAGCTACCTGGGAGTCTGAGTCGGATATGCGGAGCCGATATCCCCATCTTTTCCCCGATTCAGGTACCTTTCTATGTCCGTTCGAGGACGAACGTTTGTTATAGAGGTAGATATTGTGATGACCCAAAAGGTCATCCCGTGTATTTCTAGCTAAATCTATATTCCGAGATCATGAAAACCTCCTTCTATCTCACCTCGATTTGTGTGCGTAGCCCGGGCGTGTAGTCGGGAAGCCGTTATGTGAAAAACTGATAAAAACAATAATTTTGTGTTAAAATTTGAATAAAATTGACTTTGGTAAACATTTTGGTAAACAGACCCGGACCCGTGATTTGGCGGTCCCGGAAGGTCCATAGGAAAATATGGGACTTGGGAGTATGTCTGGAATCAAATTTCGAGGTCCCAAGTCCGAGAAATGAATTTTTAAAGAAAATTGTTTTCTGAAAAAAATATAAAGGTTTTTGAAAATGAAGTTTTATGTGAAACATGTGGTATCAGGCCCGTATCTTGGTTCCGGAGCCTGGTACAGGTTCGTTATGATTTATGTGTGTTATCTGTGAATTTTTGTAAGAAACGGACTTTATTTGACGTGATTCGGATCAAAAATGCAAATTTTGAAGTTTAAGAAGTTTTGAAGTATTTCATTGATTTTGAGGTTTAATTCGATGTTTATGATGTTATTTTGGTGATTTGATTACACGTATAAGTCTGTAGGATGTTTTTGAGGTTGTGTGCATATTCCGTTTTGAGCCTCGAGGGTTCGAGTGAGTTTCGGGTAGGTGTCGGGGTGCAAAATCATAGAAAAATCTGGTGCTAAGTCTGTTTTCTGGTGTCTAGACGCTTACCCTATGCGAATGCATGGGAAACCATGCGAACGCAGTGCATACGCGGGAAAGGGGGGTGGTTAGTGATATGCGAACGCATGGCCTAGGGTGCGAACGCGGAGTATAGGATTATTACTCTACGCGAACGCACCCATGCTTCCACGAACGCGTAGAGTACTGGGGAGTTTGGGGGTTGGCAGTGTTAGTTATACGCAAACGCACCCACAAGGAGGCAAACGCGGAGGGTAAGCCAACAGCGGCTATGCGAACGCACCATGTTGGTCGCGAACGCACAGCCTATGAGGGGGGACCTGGGGGTTGGGTGCATTTGACCTTGTGCGAACACGGCCCTTAGTACGCGAATGCATAGGGCAGGACTGTTAAGCCTTCGCGAACGCGGCCAAGGGATCGCGAACGCATAGAATAAAACCTGCCCAGTCATTTTTAAAGTCAAAAACAGAATCAATACGGGAATTTCCACCATTTTCATAAACCCCTTCTTCTCCACACCTCTTAGGCGATTCTCGAAGAATTCCTTCACCATAATCTCTTAGGTAAGTTATCTTTGACTTGTTTTCTTCCAGTTTAACCAAAATCCACTAGATTCTAGGCCTAAAAACATGTGATTAAGGGTAGAAAATTAGGGATTTGGGTAGAGTTAGGAATTTTTTATTATTTGGGAATTTGACTTCGTTTTGGGATCGGATTTCAAAACAAATTATATATTCGGGCTCGTGGGTGAATGGGTGATCGGGTTTTGGTCCGAACCTCGTATTTTGACCAAGCGGGCCCGGGGTTGATTTTTGGAATTTTTGGAAGAATGTTGGAAAATCTATAATTAAGCATTTGAATAGAATTGTTAAGCATTTATTGATGTTATTGGGTCAATTATGTCTAGATATGATCAATTTTAAGTCGGGTTCGAAAGGAAAAGCGGTGCTAGAGAATTGATTTTGATCCTTGGAGTCGAGGTAAGTGTTTGGCCTAAACTTAGCTTGAGGGAATAGGTGTTGAGTCATATGCGATGCGTGTTTATTCTATGTTAATGTATAGGTGAGGTGACGAGTACCTATACATTGTTGTCAAGCATGCCCGTGAGTCGGTTCTTATGGTATATGTGTTTTCTTCGATATTCACTGTGTTATGAAGTAGATTTCATTTTGGAGATTATTCAATTGTTGGAAATACTTGGTCGTGAACACTGTTGATTAGTTGTTCGGTTGAGGTTTATTTTGTAAAGTTATACATTTGAGCGAGATTGGTTATAGTTGTGTTCCTTGCCGGGACGGTGATATTTCTGTCATTGTCCCTTGCCGGGATATTGTGATTTATGGTTTATGTTGTGGATTTTCCTTGCCAAACTGTTGTTCTTAATATTGTTTGGGTGAGGAAGAGTGTAAAGCACGAAGGGTGATGCCGTGTATTTATTTATTGCATTGTGAGGATGAGAATGTAAAGCACGAAGAGTGATGTCGTGCCATGATTTGATATTTAAAAGCACAAAGGATAATGTCGTGCCGTTTTATTTATTCATTGCATTGTGAGGATGAGAGTAAAAGCACAAAGGGTGATGCCGTGTATTTATTTACTTGTTTTGGTGAGGATGAGAGTAAAAGCACGAAAGGTGATGTCGTGCACTTGTTTTGGTGAGGATGAGAGTAAAGCACGAAGGGTTATGTCGTGTACTTATTTGTCTATATGTTTACCTCCTGTTGCTATTTTTGATACTTAGTATGTTGCTTTGTTATGTGATTCAGTAATTGTTTTCCCCTGGTCCCCAGCATGTTTTCCCCAGTTATACACTTAACTGTTTATTTCCTGCTGTTATTCATGTTATATATTATTAAATTGCACAGGTGTTTATTATTGGTTTTGTCCTAGCCTCGTCACTACTTCGCCGAGGTTAGGCTCGGCACTTACTCAGTACATGGGGTCGGTTGTACTAATGCTAAACCATCACTTCTTTACGTTGTGCAGATTACGATACCGGACCCGGTGGACACTGATCGAGGGAGTATCCTTCAGCCCACAGGCGACACTGAGGTAGTCCTGCAGGCGTCCGCAGGCCCTTGCGTCACCTCCTATATCTTTTCTTTCTCTGTCGTTTCATTGTATTTCTGAGACAGTTGTATATGTTCATTTCGACCCTTTGTTTTTAGTAATCTTAGTCAGTCCGTGAAGTTGTGATACCAGTTGTGGGGGTTTTGATTAAGGATTTTGTAATATAAATTACTTAAGTTAATGGATTTCATAGCTTCCGTATTCTTATTCATATTTGTTCTTGTTTATTACTTTTCTTTAAATGCCAAATGATAAGGAAATAAGTATGTTAACCAGAACGTTGGCTTGTCTAGTGGGTTCAACGTTAGACACCATCACGGTCCCGACGGTTGGATTTCGGGTCGTGACAACTTATTGTAAGGGCTAAACAGTCAAAACGAATAGTGCCTACGTAGATTGCTCGAGCCCTGACATAAAACAAGTACGCATGTATGACTATTTTTGACAAGAATAAAGAGAAGTACTTCCTTGCAACTATCTTATGTCTTAGAAGAATTTCCACTTTTCAATCCCGTACTTTCGATCTCTTAAGAAAATGAGCTCAAAGGCCGATTATAACCAAAGTTAGGATGGTCACTCCCTCACTCGGGGATTGTCGTTCGAAAACCAACTTCGAAATAGATCGAGCTATGAAAACATAGGGGATGCAAGACCTATTAGGCAACCCCTTGAATTTTAAAGGCCACGGCCATACCCACTCGGGGACTGTTATCTTTGGAAAGCATGGATAACTAGGGGAAGCACGCCCTCCGGGCCACACCCGAAATTAAAAGGCGACAACCATATTAACACGGCTCGGATACGTTCGAAATAGGATTTCGGGAGAAAGTTCCCGGTGAGACCGAACCTAAAACGCCTCAATACTGAATAATGTAAAGCCAGGATTTGTTCAAACTTATACAACTTAAGTTGTTTTGTGCTAAGGCACTCCGATCTTTGCGAACACAAGCAATAAAACAAAAGAAAAGTTTGAGAAAAGTTTGAGAATAAAACAAAAGAAAAGTTTGAGAATATATATATATATNAAAGTAATGTAAATGCAAGGTTTGTTTTAACTTTCGAACATAACCTAAGTTATTTTATGATAAGGCGTTCTGGCCCTTGAGAATACAAGTCATAAAGCAAAGGAAAAATTTGAAAGCCATAAGGGAAATAAAGCCTTATATATATATATATATATAATCTTTTTATAAAAGGCCAGATCGGCCAAATACAAAAATTTATAACTGCCAAAAAAGGTACAAAAGAAAGCAAAAATACAAAGGCCTAGGTAGCTTGATCTTCGTCGGAGGCAGCATCTCCATCCTCAGGATCTTCCCTGTCTTCGGACACACTTAGGCTCTCGGAGTCTTCCTCAGGAAAGGCTAGCTTCTAGGCTTTGGTCTCCTCTGCTTTGGCAGTCTCGATTTCTGCCATAATATCGAAGCCTTGAGATTGAACCTCCTTGAGGGCTTCCCTTCTAGGTTTCCATTTTGCATGATCCACCAAGCTCTTGGCCTTCGCTTGGATGGCCTCGACGTCAACTTTGTATTGCGCCACTTTAGCATCAGCTTTGGTGTTGGCCATGGCCACCTTAGATTTGGCCGCCTCGAGTTCATTGGCCAAGTTCGCCTTGTCAGAGATGGCCGAGTCCAATTGCGACTGAAGCTCCTCAATTTTCTTGACCTGCATCGAGGCTTTCTCCCTTGCAACCCAAAGCTGAGACTCAGCCGACTCCAGCTCTGCTTGGACGACCTTATTTTTCGAGGCTAAGATGTCCATATTCTTCTTATACTCTTCAGTCTCGGCTCGTATGACATCTATTTTTCTCTGGAGGTCCTTGATCTATTCGATCCTCTGTCGGGCCTGCAAAATTGGATTGTTAGTTGTTATCTCCAATTCATCTTCATTATCGTGAAGCACTTAAAATACCTACCCAACCATCTCAGCATGCTCATCTCGGGCTGTCACTAAATCTGTATGAAGCTTCTCGCTGAGAAGCTTGTAGGTGCCACTTTTCTCAGCGAGGTCCCAAACCTCATCCTTGCGCTCCTCCCGGACTCAAATTAAAGCCTCATGATGCAACATAGAAGCCTACAAGTAAGAAAGAATATTTTAAAATTACCTACGACTTAAAGTTTAAAAGAGATAATGGAATGGACCTCGAAGTTACCCAATTTAGAGCATGTTGGGTCTCGTTGAACAGGAAAGCGGCTCCCACCGCATTCATAACGGCTTGGTCTTCCTCAGTCACCAAGAACCTTAGGTAGCTAGAAATCCCTACAGGGGGGAAAGGAGACCCGAGCATCCTCCGGGACAGAAAGCACTATTTTACGCCTACAATCGGGGTTAATGTTTGGGATCGGGAATCGTTTCACCAGTTTTGGGCTCGATGAAGACCCAGTAGTGCCCGATAATGATGCTTTCTTTGGAATCGGTAAGTCACCAAGCCCGGTGATATCTCCCAAAGAGGTGAACTCGGCCCCCGTCCAAGAAGTCGTGGATGTCAACCGCTCCCTGAGGACCCTCGCACGATCGGCCTTCCAACATACTAGCCTCACGATTTGAAACTGATTTTAATCCTATAGGCATGATATCTATTACTGAATTGATTTAACCCTATAGGCATGATATCTATTAAGCAGTACATGGGAAAAAATTGTATATATTGCCAGAAAACAACTAAATCAAACATTGGGGGTCCTATAGGCATGATTGCTTAATACATATTTATTGGACAAATTAATGCATCTTATAGGCAGGATTTCTAACAAAGTTGTAATATTAATCCTATAGGCAGGATTTCTAATGTGCGCACACAATATAGCACTTGCACGATTTTAACAAAATAAGCAGAATCAACATCGCTAATGAAAATCCTATAGACAAGATTTCTAAACACAACGTAGAACTTATACAGTTTGACAAAATGAGAATAATTTAACAGCATAAATGAGATCCTATAGGCAGGATTTCTACCTGAATCATCACGAAAATAAAGGACCATTCCTAGTTTTTTACTAAACACCTCAGAATCTATTTGTTACACAATTATTACAGACCAGAGTAATGAATGAATTACATCATAGTAATAAGATACACTATAAGGAGCATTTTATTAGGCCCAAATAAACCTGGGGAACCAGGCCTTCAAACCAATCAATTTCGAGGCTTATCTCAAAAGTACAACATAGCCAATAATGAGTGATTCCCCCATTGCACATATAGAACCAGGTTTCTAGTGTGTCAAAGTTCCCAAATGCCTCAGGGACCCAGGGCAATGCTCACACCATAACCATATACTCAGAAATGATTCAAAAGAGATTAGGAACCAGTTCCCAATGTGTTAGAGTTCACAAGAGTCTCACATGGACTCTGAGCAGTGCTCACACTGGGGTGGTTGAGGATAGAACCTAAAGGACTAAGAGTGGGAGTTTTTTTTAAAAGAGTAACAACATATAAAAAGGAGTTGAGACAAATTTAAAATAGTTTTTATTTCTCAGAAGTGTATCACTACAACAGAGTTTTAGGACACAGAACATGTAGGCATAATTGCACTCAGAAAACAAGCAAGGTTTTCAAAGTACATATCTTTGAACATGTTAAGTCAGAAAAGACCTAATTACACTAAGTGTGCATGCTGACAATTTAGGACAACATTGTTTAATCACAAAAATAATTGGGCGAAGGGTTAAGGCAAACAGTCATATTATCACATGAATTCAGGGAGATACAACACATGTTAGAAAACAAGTTGGCAGGGTACATGAACTAAGTAGTAGTACATATCTGTAAAGTTAGGATTGGTGAACTAATTTCATGCTAATGGTATCCTAAGGATTCTAAGTTCAGAACAGGTTCAGGATCATCAAACAGTGTGCACGAGATAAATTAAAACATTAAGCTAAGCTTCAGGAGGATTCATATTATTCAAAATAATCAATTAACAGACTAACAGTATCAACTATAGGACTAAAAGAGAATCATAGAAGCATAAAGGCAGAATCATGCTCAGAATAAAGTTCAAACATACTAGTCGAACAAAACAGATTGTGGAGACATAGAAAATAAAATGGCAAGGGGATAATGACTTACCAGTTAGGACGGAAAGCAAGAAAATACACCACAGTTTTAAGGCCGGAATCAATTGGCCTTGTCTTTCAGCCGGCCAAGACCAGAAACAACGAGAAAAGAGCACTAGAGTAAAAGAATCTAAGTTTTCAGTGAGAGTATTGAGAGTTCAAGCCTGTCTAAAGGGGAAAAGGAAAAGGGTTTAAATAGTGATCAATTAGGCGAACAAATAAGGAAAGAAATCAAACACACATAAACAAGGAAAGAAATCAATCACAGAATCAATTGAGGTCTAGTTTTTGGGCAAATAATACATAGTTCAGTGAATTAATCAGGGGATAATGGCGTGCAATGAGGCGAGTAACACTTAGAATAAGGAAACCATCACATTGAATTGATTAAAAATAAGTTTTAAGGGAAAAATAAGGTAAAGAAATACGAAAACATGGTAGATTGAACAGAGATAAGGAAAATATTAGTCACATACGAGAAAGGAAAGAGTATCAGAAAATCAGTAAAAAGTCTCAAACCCTAGTTTTAGGTAAACCTTCACAAAATTGGCAGAAAAATAAGGTAATGAATCACATAATGCATACAATTAACGTAGACAAAAGATTATTCAAAAAGAAAACCAGGATCGAACCAGGTTTGGTTCAATTAAAGATCTGAAATCCTAATTTGGGTAAGTAAAAGGAATTAATGGAAATAGGCAGATTCATGTGTAATGGAGTGAATATATACGAAATAACATTTAAAATTAAAGTTTGAACCAGTTTTGGTTCGAATCAAAAAGGATTTGAAAACCCTAACCTTAGGGTTAAGTACGAATCAGTGAGAGATACGAAAATATTCATACTTACAAAGATCAATAATGATTAACACAGACGAAAATAAACAACAGGTTGAAGATTTGAACCAATTTTGGTTCGATTCTTACAAGATCTTCTTGACATTTTAGGCAAGACATTACGTAATACCAAAAAAGGGTAGCCAGTAGGGAGGTAGGACTAATATGGTAAGAAAATAAGGGGGAATCTCATCAGAGACGGGATTAGGGAGTGATTTTTGGGTGACGGCGGCTTAGGGTTTTGAGAGGAGAAGAGGAAGAAGACGAGAGAATACAGGGGTGGCGGGTTTGGGTGAATGAGAGTTAGGGTTAGGGATAGGTTAATTAAAAGGGAGGGAAGGGATGTGGGACGTTGATCTCGAGAGATCAACGGCTGGGATTTGAAGTTAGATAGGGGGGATCGTTTAGGAACGGGTCGCGACCGGGTATTAGTTATGGGTCGCTGGTTTCTAGGCTAGGGTATTTGGGCTAGTGTAGGTGGTTGGGCTGGGGTATTTGGGCTAGTGTAGATCCGAAATTGGGGTTTTAGAGGGCTAAATTTTAAATACACAATTTAACAAATAAATAATTTATAAAAAATAATTAATAAAATAAAAAAATATCACTAGGGCATGAAAATGATTTAAAATAATTACTTAACATTATAAAACTATAAAAAGTCCTTTTCTGTATAAATAATGCAATTATGCACCTATATAGGCTATTATTGCAAAATATGCAATTTAGCCTAAGGATGCAAATATAATTATAATGAATATATCAAAAATATTTAAAGCTTAATATGGATATAAATGATGAAAATTAAATGATAAATCATCATAAAAATTATTTGTGATGCAATTATATGATAAAAATGCAAGAATAAGTTTATTAAAAGCCTTTAGAAATTATGAAAAATTTTGGAAAAATACTTGATGATGCTCATGCACTATTTTGAAGGTATATGTGTATATTTAAAAATATTTGAGGGAAAAACTGGGTATCAACAGCTGCCCCTCTTTACTCGGGAAGGATGAAAGAGTTGCCAGGTAAAGAAATGATGATCGATTTTGACCGAATAGGGTGATTTGAAAGATATAAGCCGCACTCTGGTTTCTGAGATGCCTACATATCCCTGGTTTTACAGGAATCAGTCTGTGTGTAGTTCTGGATCCAATGGTGGAGTAAGTCGATGGAGTTGTTGCAAGAACGGACTAGATATCCCAAATAGGGTTAATTGGGGTTTGAAACAGTTATGGGTAAATGAGACCGGGTAACGGATGATGAACGGTCATGTTTGAAATAATTTGAAGGATGTGAACGTTGGATGAAAACTGGAGCGAGATTGCTCCCGTTAGGATAACGGTTACTTACTAGATCACCTGCAAACTCACAAAAAATACAACTGCAAGCACATATGTATAAATTATTGCGTAAACTTAGACATGATGCAAATTCCCTTTGGACCATGAAGGTTGTCTTTGGACGGTGAGGATGACATCCTTAGACTATGATGTCCTGGGCCATGAATTGTGCGGTAGGGATTCGTAGGCCATGAAATGATGTCCTCGGGCCATGCAGATGGTGCCTCCGAACCATGATGCCTTTGAATAATGATGTGCAAGTTTGAGAGATCATCAGGCCATGGCATGATGTATTCCTGCTATGAGGATGATGCCTTCAGACTATGACGCCTTCAGACAATTTGGCTATATTTTATCCCATGAGGTGCATAGACATGATGCTAGTGTAAATCAACAAAACAAAGCTTAGTCTTGTGTAGAGTTTGGGGGCAGAGCTTAGCCCCGAGACAAAAGAGTAATGCAAGGTTTAGGATAGAGAAATATATGTGTTTATGAAAAGAGAGACAATGCTTAGTCTCGTGCAAGATTTGGGACAATGCTTAGTCCCATGCCAAGAGAAGCCAATGCTTAGCCTTATGCAGAATGGGAGGCAGGTCTTAGCCTCATGCGGGAATTGAGACAGGGATTAGTCTCATGCAAAGATAAGGAAATGCTTAGCCTTATGCAGATGTGTAGACCGGGCTTAGCCTCATGCAAGATTCGGGAAAGTGCTTAGTCCCATGCTAGGAGAAGGAAATGCTTAGCCTTATGCAGAGGGAGGCAGGGCTTAGCCTCGTGCAAGAATTGAGACAGATCTTAGTCTCATGCAAAGAGAAGGCAATGGTTAGCCTTATGCAGATGTGGAAGCAGGGCTTAGCCTCATGTAGGAATTGAGACAGAGCTTAGTCTCATGCAAAGAGAAGGCAATGTTTAGCCTTATGCGGATGTAAGAGTAAGAATGAAGTATTTTTAGCAGGCTATATGTTTTGTGTATAGCAATTGTGTTGTTGCGATGATGCTTATGTTGATGACCTATTCCTGCATCCAAAGAAAATTTGTGAGTTTTTAGGGGGAGGTTGGTTCGTGCCTTTGTCTTCTTGCTCTGCTCCACTCTGCCCCAGGGGCCTGTTCAAGTCACCATGTGTAGCATTTGGCTAAAAAGTAAAGTTTCTTTTCAAAAGCATGCGTGTATAGTTTAAAAAGACATAGTAATATGCAATTTAGAAATCAATTAGATGAACCAGTAACTGTGACATTATTAGAGACATTGCGACCTTCTTGTCACGACCCCAAATCCTAATAGGTCGTGATGGCGCCTATCGTGGAACTAGGCTAGCCA